>WSTY01000047.1:0-46666 GCA_019633465.1 Tulasnella sp. 417
ATCTTTGGCCCTCTTCGCCAACTCTACCCTCTTCCGCTGCGCTTCCGCCGCGTTGGGCTCGCCTGGATTGATGATGGCGACGGCGTGGTGATCTGACGGGTGGGTTTGGTCGGCTGCGTCGTTGGAAGGAGAAAGTAAATCGGGTCGGGGATTTTCCAAAGGCTTGTCGTGACTGGATTTCGATTTCCCCTTCTTAGAGAAGAACGAGAAGGCAGAGCTGCTTGAACCATTTGAAACGTCTGGAGGAAGGCAGCCGCAGATGGAGTAGGGAACTCCGAATCGGGTCTAATTAAACTAGTGAGAATCAGGAAGAGAAGGAAGGAGTCGAAAGAAGTACCTTCCAGGCCTCTGCGGTCTTGTCGTAAGCGTCAGACAGGGCGCCTTGGCTGACCTTGTCGTCATGATCCGGAACCTGAGGTTGAAAGTCATGCCGCTTTAGTCTCAATCAACCAAAGTGTGCTGTTTCAAAAAGCACAAGGCATACCAGGCCAATGATTTCCGTCAATTTGCGACTGAAAAGCGGTACACAGGGATGATGGATTGTCATGACCGCTACTCTCATTTTCGGCCGGATACTCGGACTCACTAGGAATTGCAAAGTAACTGGTGCGTATGCCAGGCGAGGTCGATGTCCTAGAGTATCCATATGCGTCAGCATTGCGGTTCGTCGCATCCTGGTACTACAATCAAATACTCACCAACGTCGGAACCACGAAGTTCCCTGGAGTCGAAGCCATCAGGTCCAAGAAATGATGATACCTCACAACGCAACGCGTCAAGGTATCGTGATCTTCCTCCCAACGGGCTTGTTCGGTGAATCCAAGGTTGACCATCTTGTCGATGAAGTTCATTTGACGGAGGACCTAGGTCGGAAGCGGGTTAGGATGCGGATGCTTAGTCGGCGACGACGACTGAGGGCACTTACCGCGCTAGCCAAGTCGATGGAGAACGGGCCTGGTTGGCGGTACGCTGAGAGAATGATGTTCAACCTATAAAAACAGGTCAAACTCCACACCAGTCTTGTTCCTCCGGAAGCACAAACTCACGGCCTGGGAGTAGCGATCCATTGCTGATTCTTTTTACCCAACAACCCAATCCTGCAAAAATCTTCCACTGCTTTCATCGTCCAGCCAATTTGCTGACCTAACGCTTCAGGTGGTGCGGGACGGGTGGTCCCGTGACGTAAGCCGAGTACGATGGAGGTAAGGGTTTGAGACCACTTGAGCTCAGTTGGGGTGCCGCTGTGATAGTCTACTATGGTATTTCTATGTATGGAGGGGTTTGAGCGGAGGAAGAGAGATATTGAGACGGGAATGGAGAGACGTACGCGAGGAAGAAGCGGTCCGGATTGACGATACACTTCTCCATATCTTCGTAGAACTTCCTCACTCCTAGCGACTAGGCATGTCACAGATGAAGGAAATGAGACCGCACTCACACGAAGAATGAGTAAGACCCCTCCGAACTACTCACCTCTCTAGTAAACATGAAACGACAGTACTCGCAAATACATCCATAACCCCTTTGAGCGAAACCATCTCCTTTGAAAGTGACCCAGGAAGTGGTGTTTGGTTGAGAGCAACTCGGGCAGAAGACGGCGACGGTGTCTTCTGATGTCGTGTTGATTGGTACGTCGAACAGCTGACCTGTGAACGAAGTGAAGGCCGAAACTCGATCCTCTGAAGGTGGGTGAGGGAGGAGAGTTTCGGGGTCGATTGAGCCGGCTAGTTGCATGAGAGGGAAGGATCTGCCGGCGTTTGAGAATGGGGCGGGTTAGTGAGCTGAGTATTGCTCGGCCAGACAACAAGGACGTACCCGATTTGAAGAAGACCGGGCAGCTTTCGAAGACAGTCTTCGTAGTACGTTCGAGGGTTGAGCATATAAGTGTGCCACACCATTATCACGTCTAAAGGAGGGACTTCATTGGGGGTCAACACTCTAGGTGCGTCTCCAACAACCTCTTCCTGTCCTTCCCCGCCGATCATTCGAACGGCCCACTGTTCGAAGCGGTATACGGCGCGCTGAAGAAAGACCGCCCATCTCTCTTCGGGCTTCATGGGTACGTCGGAGCTTCCTTTGAACGTTCGGACTTCTTCGCGGAGACGGTGGAAAGCACCAAGTAAAACGAGATGGGCTTGAAGCTCCGATGGCATAACCTGAGCCTTGGCATATTGGTTGTTGATCTTGAAATGATTGGGCAGCTTCTCATCTATGCCTTGTGCAGGAATGAACGTGCTTGGAGGGGCGTTGGAACCGTCGTATCCCGGGAGTACATCTGAACCACCACCGGTTGCCGTAGAGGGAGCGGCGTAGGCTGGGGCTTGAGACGTGATGGGAGTGTACGAGGGAGGAACTGCTGACATGTGCGAGTTGTTGGAGATTGCTGATTTTAGGCAAAAGAGATCGACATTCATAAGGCCTTTATGGAGGCGCTGGGCGAGATTCTCCATGGCTACACATTACCTCGTGATCCCTCGAGGTTGCCGACATACTGGCCCAAATTTCTCCTCCGGCATCTGCCCACGCATGGTGAATAGGGTTATGTGTATGATCTACTGCGATTTTCGCAGTTTGTCGTTCAACGAGGCGGTGCAGTGGCAGTCGGATGGGATTTCGTTTGGTCGAGGAGAATAGAGGGCGCAGATGTGCGTGAGTATTGCTGACCGAGGCAATGCGGGGACTTGACATCTTGAGACGCGGTAACTGCGAATGGAGATCTTCATGCCGCGACTTCGCCTAATTCGGAGAGTATGGCCGTGGGGCCTATTTTTTTACGTTGGGTCCGGCGATGCTTGGGACATGTAGTAATTTAAGAGCGGTGACGGACCGTCGTCAGTCTTTTAAGCATTTTCGGTTGCCCTTGTATTCCAGGACTGGACGATCTTGCGCAAGTACTGATAACTGCGGTTCGTCGATGTTGAAACCACCACCAAGGGGTTCCGGACATAAGGCTATCTCCGTCGCCAAGACCACACCGATCGCCAAACTCGGAGACGATCAATTTCAGTTGCGTTTAACCATTGAATATACTAGATATCGATTCAAGGGTTCATTATTATTATGGATAACCATCACAATTTTTTACCCCTATTCCTTTTTTCCATCAGAGAACGGCCAGAAATTCCAGAATGAGTGTTGTACCCCTTCGGGAGTTAAACTGAAATCGACAGGGGGGTGCATATATTTTAGAAGGAATCCTTGAGAAGGTTAAGGTAGCGCAACTGAGGATCGATCCATCGCCGGAAGCTATGTGGGGGAGGTGCTATTCCCGGCGTGCGTTGTCGGATGGGAGTTGATTGGCGGGCGATATTTCTGCTTTGAGAATGTTATTTAGGATCTTGGCCAAGGTGTCTATGCCCGATACGTAGTCTATTCGCCTTGCGGCTGAAGTCGCCACTTCAACCAATGCTTTCGCTCTGCATACCGTGCCTGGTAGAGCCGGAGCTGAGCTAGTCCAACGAAAGAGTTCACTTTGCCCAGGTCGTCCCCAATGCTTGTGGAAAGGGTTAGTGCTTCGGCGTAGAACGCCTCTGCTTCGATGCACTTGGACTGTTCTTGGTGGACGTCGCCAAGCCCTTGCAATGCGCTCACTTGGCCCGAGTCGTTCTCAATGTCTCGGTAGATCGCTAGGGCTTCGGTGAAGAAAGCCCCGATTCAATATACTTGGACTGCATCTGGTGGACGTTTCCAAGCCTTTGGAATGCGTTAGCTTGACCCTGATGATCCTCGATGCTCCTGTAGATGGCCAACGCTTCGGTGTAGAGCGCCTCTGCTTCGACGCACTTGGACTGCTCTTGGTGAACGTCGCCAAGTCCTTGCAATACGTTAGCTTGGCCTGGGCCGTCCTCAATGCTCCTGTAGATGGCCAGCGCTTCGGCGTAGAATGCCTCTGCTTCGACGCACTTGGACTGCTCTTTGTGGACGTCGCCAAGCCTTTGCAATGCGTTAGCTTGACCCTGGCCGTCCTCGGTGCTCCGGTAGATGGCCAACGCTTCGGCGTACAACGTCGCCGCTTCGAAGCACTTGGACTGCTCTTGGTGAACGTCGCCAAGCCCTTGCAATACGTTCGCTTGGCCTGGGCCTTCCTCAATGCTACTGTAGATGGCCAACGTTTCGGTGTGGAACGCTTCTGCTTCGATGTAATCGGACTGCTTTTGATGGATGACGCCGATGTCCTTGTAGATGGTCAGCGCTTCGGCGTAATACGCCTTGGCTTCGATATACTGGGACTGCTTTTGGTGAACGTCACCAAGCCCGAGCAATGCATTCGCTCGGCCCAGGTCGTTTTCGATGCTCTTGTAGATGGCCACGGCTTCGACGTAGTAGGCTTCTGCCTCGGTATACTTGTACTGCTTTTGGCACACGTCTCCGAGCCCTTTCAATGTGTTCGCTCGGCCATGGTCGTCCCGATTCCTCTCGCAGATGGCAAACGCTTTGACGTAGTAGGCTTCTGCCTCGACGTACTTCGACTGCTTTTGGTGAACGTCGCCAAGCGCTCTCAATGCGTTCGCTCGGCCCAGGTCGTTTCCGATGCTCTTGTAGATGGCCACTGCTTCCACGTAGTTGGCTTCTGCCTCGAGGTACTTGGACTGGGCTTTGTGGACATCACCAAGCTCATCCAAGGCGCTCGCTCGGCCGAAGTCTTCCCCGATGCTCTTGTAGATGGCCACTGCTTCCACGTAGTAGGCTTCTGCTTCGGTATCCCTGTACTGCCTTTGGCATACGTCTCCAAGCCCTTTCAATGTGTTCGCTCGGCCATGGTCGTCTCGGATCCTCTCGCAGATGGCGAACGCTTTGGCGTAATAGGTCCCTGCTTCGACGTAGTCCGACTGCCCGAGCCGGAGGTCGCCAAGCCCCTCCATTGCGTCCGCCCGGCACATCTCGTTCCCAATCCTGTCGCTTATCGACAACGCTTCCATCAAACTCGCCTCTGCTGCATCATATTTCAGTTTTCCTTGGAGGACAGTTGCCCTCCTTATTAATATGTTAACCTGAGTAATTTGATCGCCTTCCGATCGAACGATCTCCAGCGCCTGCTCCAGTATCCTTAACGCCTCTTCGCATCTGCCTTGTGATAGATGAATTTCCCCCATTTCCTGCAGGAGGGAAGCAGACCGAATTGCAGACTGGTCGCCACTTTTTATCGATGGGATGGCCCTTGGCTGCTTGACATTAGCGTTGTCACCCAGGATTTCTACCGTGCTACCCAACTTACGACCCAACGGATGGCCTTCTGACATTCTATCGCCGACAGTCGTTCACTCGGATCGGATTTCCAACACCTTTCCATAATCCCGCAGAGCTCGCGGATTTGGGACAGTTGATCGTGATCATAGATCAACGGGAGTTGGCCGGCCATGATCTTCACAGGAACGTGGGCGTCTGAACCAAGTTCCTCAAATGGATAGCGACCGGTTATAGCCTCATGTAACACGCCTAATCAGAGCTGAAATAATTTTGTCTGTGCTCAAGCCCACAAACGCACCTCCCAACCAATCCAACCTAGTGCCCAGATGTCGCTCGCCAGATCCAACGGCATTCCATGAAAATATTCGGGTGGTGCCCAACGAACCGAGCAAGCTGGGCCTGTCAGAGTGAGTGTTTTATTGACTACGGCAAGCTTGAATTCAGCAGTTTGGATTCTGTTGGGCGGGTTGTAGGTCGCTGACGAGGCAGGGTGGGGTGCTCGAGTGGCCCCCAGTTCTATACTGCGCGCCGAGCCGAAGTCAGTAATGACGCCCCGATTGGATGAGTTGACGAGGATGTTCAGCTGAGCGATAATGGGTATGGTGAGTTGCAGCAGACACAGCTGGCTGCGGAGCGCACCGATTTCAGGTCACCGTGACAGATGGGGGGTCGTTGAGTGTGGAGATATTCCAGGCCACATGCAACATCGTGAATCTCAGGTGCGTTTAACATCAGCTATTGGTCCAAGACAAGTCACATATATGGGAACGTACTAAGGATACCCGTTCGGGGAGCTCCCAGGTCCCAGAACGAAGGAAATGGCAAAGGTTGCCATTATTTTCCCAGGGGAAAACCAGCCAACAAATGCGATTCTCGATATTCTCCACAAGTCCAGTAAGCTCCACAATGTTAGGATGAGACAGCTTGCCTACGAGACGGGCCTCGTTGACGAATCCCTGAAGCAGGTACATCAGTTGCGTGTCAGGCACGAAAAAGTCAAATATTTACATTAAAGAATTTTTCTTCAGTCATGTCGCTGATGAATCGAAGCTTCTTCACTGCTACTCTGCGGCCCGTAATGATGAATGTAGCTGCCACGACATCGGCAAAGGTACCGCCGTCGCGAGGCCCCTCTTCATCGAATTTGATGTCAGTAATATTTAATCGTTTCCCCGATAAAGTCTCTAGTATCTCGAGGCCTCGCTGCAACGAAGGGCAAGTGAGAACGCCACGTGGAACAGCATCGCGGCCCATCGTGCTTACTGGCGACAGCTTGATCTTCTTGGACTTTCTCGTGTCTATTTCCTCATGCGACTGCGTTTCATCTGTACCGTCCAGTTGTGGGAAGGGTGAAAGGTCCGTGAGAGCATCGTGTCCTCGTTTGTGGCATGCATTTTCCGTATGGGGTGGCGCCACATCAGGAGAAGAAGACATGTTGGTCGTTCTTAGAACTTGAAAAACTTAAGGGATGGAAGATTCAGTGCTATAAGAGGGGGAGCTGGGGAATTTCGAAAGATTCGAGTCCGGTGGGATGATGCTGTTGAATGAATTCTGCGGAGTGTGGTTGGTGCAAGTGAGATCTACATGTTCATCTAGTCTCCCCTGATCGGGTAATACTATTGGGAAACCCCCCTCGGAGAAACCCCCCGGGAAACCCCTTCCGATCGGAGGGGCTCGCTTTGTCAGCGGCTTCCGATCGGGTGGGGTTCCACTGTTGGGGTGTCTAAGAGGGAGGGCGGGGCGGGGCCCTCGTCACCTTGCGCCGACGTGACCCCCAGTTGGCATGACTAGGGTCCATCCGACTCCATCGCATATTCACCGGCGCTCCGTTTTGTTCAAAGATTCTGCACTCTGACGCCTAAGTCCCTCCAGATGAATAATCGACAAAGGTCGCCGAGAATTCTCGCGGTTGGGCTGCACCCAATTCTCGAGAACGTGAATTTTTGAGATGGACTATAGCCCAGCGAAGATTCTCGAGACGCGACCACGAGTGTGAATTCTCTAGGTGGGGCCACAGCGACCCCTTCCGATCGGAAGGGCATGCTGACTAAGCTGGCACCGCGGTGACGCTAGACGGAGTTCCCCCAAGAGCGCGTCGAGGTCTTTGCCATCGTTGCCAATGCGAGCGACTGAGCCATTGGTGTTGGGGAGCTGAACGGTCGCAGTCCCGACCGACACGTCGCTCGCTGTCCACGGTGGGCGGTCCACCATGCCCCGCTGGCAGCAACAGCGTGAAGTGAACATATTAAGTTATAGTAAATAGCTAATTAGTTTACAATACATGTTCTAATATTTGATATTTGTGTTCATGTGCAGACTAACAACCTGGCGCACATTGCATGTAAGTGACACTGGCGGTAACTCTCCGTCTGTGCGACAAACGAAGTAGCACCTATATTTGCGCTATGTCCAATAAAGGGAAGCGATCATACAAATAGCATGTAATATAAATTAACTTCTTTGAGAAGGCCCAAACCTATCTGGCTTTAGCCTTCACCACCACAGTCGCCAACCGCGGTGTTCAACAGGCACATTTGTCATGGACCCTAACGACGACGGCAAGGTCACGGTACAAGGTGACAAGGGCCCCGCCCGCCCTCTTAGACACCCCAACAGTGGAACCCCACCCGATCGGAAGCCGCTGACAAAGCGAGACCCTCCGATCGGAAGGGGTTTCTCGGGGGGTTTCTCCCAGGGGGGGTTTCCAAATAGTATTACCCCCCCTTTGATCAGCCCAGGTGTTGCCCTCGTAGTGAACTAGTGCCTCCTGGCCTTCCGGTTCGAGGCGGGCAAGGAGCTTCAGAGTTTGAACTAAGGTGTTGATGTTTGCAGGGCGGGGGCGAGGCTGGTGAATGGTGGTGGTCGCGACAGCAAGGGTTTCTGCCGGGTTGAAGGTGGGTGCGGCCAAGACAGCGTTGAACCTCAGAGGACCTGCTTCAATCCCACCACTAGTCGCGACGGCGTTTTGGTGGCACGCTGGGTTGGTGACTCTAGGGACTCGTCGTTTAATGACCGCCCGAGAAGGTTCGATGTTGACCTGCGTCACGAAGCAACCTCAGCAACCGCGCCCCAGATGACATGATGAAGATTACCCACTTTATGTTGCCCGCGACGACGACGGGGACTTCGCCTCTTAACCGGGTTAGGGTGAATGCAAAAAAGGCCAAGACGCAGGTGGAGACCATTGTCATTCTGTTGATCGACCGATTCGAGTACTTTTTCCACAAGTGGCAAAGACCGCTCGAATTCAGCTGAGGTCCCAGGAAGTTGAGGTTGGCGATGGCATTGCCTAAGTCTTTGACGACGTGGTTGAACGCCACCTGGACGGTGGTCGAAATCGAAATCAGCCGGTCTACAATGAGAAGTAAGGGTACAGTAAGCGGGGATGATCGGTGGAGAGCAAAGTAAAAGCGGTCGAGGAAGTTGTGCCGTAAAAGGAAGTCAAGGGAACGCACCTGATAGGCCCGCGTTGTTTTGGTGCAACATTGCAACCGAAGTTGGGGGAACGATGAGAATTGCCTTCCTAGGGCTGAAGATGTTGCTGGAGCTGAACGTCTTCGTCGGGAAGACTGGAGTGGGGGCGGGAGCTGTGGTAGGTGAGGGTTAGAGACAGTCCAGCGAAGTAAGAGGTGGTATCCTTACGGATGTGCCCACTCCGAGCGTGATCCAAGAAGGAAGGCCCATAAGCCAAAGCTGCGATGATGAGAGATATAAACCTCATGGTAACAGAAATATGCTTCGCAATTAAGAGGGCACGCGCCAAGATGACAGGGAGCAGGTGGTTGCGACGTAGTTGGGGGAAGGGGAAAGCAAGACGCGGAAAGTCGCGCGTGCACCTTCCCCACCCACTGCTTACCCAAGCAGCCACGCTTCCCAGGAAGGGTAGTGACGTTCGACTATGAGTATTGCGAACTTCAGCCCAGATAACATACAAACCTGTATTTAACAGTATCACAATAAAAATTGCATCCATTCTCTGAGTGAGCGCCGGTTCATGTTTACTCCGTTGTTAATGACTATGTACAGGGAAGCCCCAACCAAAGTCGCAAAATCTAACTTCCAGGTCCAGAACTCACCCAGGTGTGAAGGCACGAAGGAATAAGGCGCGGAAACGAACTGACGGCGCCAAGCCCCAAGATATTAAAGGAGAACAAGCAAAACACATGAGAAGAGAGGTAGGGATGGGACATGCAGAAAACAAAAAAGGAAAGAGAAGAGAGAACGAAGGACGAAATATAACCAAGAGCGCAAGAAGAAGCGGGGCCGCCACCGGAAGGAAGAAAAGGAAAGGCGTCCAAGCACGTATTGCTGACCGAGACAATGCGGGGACTTGACATCTTGGGACGCTGTAACTGCGAATAGAGGTCTTTGTGCCGCGACGTCGCCTAATTCGGAGTTTATGGCCGTGGGGCCTTTGTTTTACGTTGGGTCCGGCGATGCCTGTGACGTGTGGTGATGTGAGGGCAATTCTCTAAATATGTATGGGACATCTCCAGTATGCTAGGCATGCATTGAAAATATTTTACACGTCATGCAGGCACATTTCAAAATGAATATGACTCAAGCTCGTATCCAAGATGGGGAAGTTTGCTTCATGTTTTGCCCAACTTTGGTACGCATCTAGGCAGTTTTATGAGCGTTTTCCGGGTGTAAGCATGCCCCTGACATTTAGAGGCTTCTCACACACTTTCTAGGAATGTTCGGGTCCCGAACACGGCCTCACTCCCCTTGAGGCAACAACGGCGACGCGTTCACCAAACCCGCGCCACATCGCGTGGCCAAACCAGTCGGCGACATATTCTCCTTCTCTCCTTCCCTTCTCTTTCCCTAACTCACCGCCCCTTGGCCTTTTTTTAGTCAAGGTCCTATACTTCAAGGACGTCTCATGGGGCCTACTAGGTCTTGCGGTTCCGGACGAAGCTCGACCTCTATTTGTCCTCGGCTATGGATTGCAGATCTTTCTCTGTAGATTCACCACCACGGATACCAACCCTCCGACTAGGCCTCTCTGGACCCGAAGCAACCATGTGTCGAGCGGCAAGGAATGGCCCAATGGGCAAGCAAAAGCCTCAACATGGGGATGGGGATGGGGCCCCTCGCCATCTACGGCGGGTTAAAAGCCTGAGAGGTATACAGATTCGTGCTGGTGATTGAAGGAAGCGCATGTATGGCTGCAGTGGGTCAAGTTGGAGGAGAAGAGAAAGGAAGTCATCAGGGACCGCAAGCAAACCCCAGAGGGACGACCCCGACAAAGCGCCACGAAATCGTCCCGTAATCTTCCCGTACCCTCACCATATCCTGAAGGAGTGCATAAACATACTGCTCACTCTTCGTTCGGTGTTCCTCGCGGTTCCGACTTCCGCGGAAGAAGCTAGGCCTGGGCACCCGACGCCATTTCTCTCCAAATCCCCAACTCCACTGCCCCAGTTCACGTCCGTCACTCCGATCACTTGCTTAACAGTCATCGAATGCTACATCATCCTCGATGCTATCGAAACCGTTGTGGACACTCACACTTGGAACACCCCTGAAGCCGAAAGCCCATCAAGACCCTTCCCCCTTGCAAGGGAATCGGAAGCCGCCCCGGGTTGGTCATCGATGGGGAAAAATTCTGAAGCGATGAAGAAAACATGAGAAACAAGTCTGGTTGAGGGTTCATTCACTCCAACTCCGGCTCCACTAAGTTCAGATGTGGTGGCTTCAAATGGTGATGAGAATTGTTTTAGTCCTACTTGTACGTACAACTTGGCGACGGAATTTCTTTGACACTCGTGCGCTTAAACGCATCCCCTCTCATGTACTTTGGATTCTCATCTCCTCTCACCATCGTCCTCGAAGGTTCCGACCTCCTCGTTCACTTTTCCTCCCCTCCTTCCGTTCTTCTCTACTAAGATGTGTTGTTTATTTACGGCTTGAGCTGGCACCCTCGGCGATCGGCCCGAGATTTCTGGAATCAGATCCTGGCGACTCGAGCTCAGACTCACCCACGTGACTAGGCAACTTGGCCATTGGCTAGTACTCTCTGCTTAGTCAGCTTCGGTTTGGCAAGCGCCGTCAGGCACGCTGATTGTGCTTGGCAAAGCCAATCATCTGTCTGCAGTTGAGCGGAAGACAACTATAAAAGTTATCCGGGCAATGATTGTGTACCCTGGCGAGGGACCCCACCCCCCGAAATTATTTGCTGGCAACAAAGCACTCACACATCGCCAACTCCCCCTTCTCTAATGCACACTCGCTCGGCAGGTGACGGACAGCCAGACACAAGAGAGACGACGGAATTCCCTCGACCTCCATTGAGCAGCCCAGCAATCTTCAGCCAGTCGGGCGTCCAATTTGCGTCGGTACCTCATTCAGCAGAACCCCAACATTCCTCTCTCCAGGAACTCGGACGGGATGACGATCCTTTCGCCCAGCTTTCCCCCACCACATGCACATCTTCTACGGCTGCATCATCGTCATTTCCAGTAACACCAGCGACTCCATATCTAGGTCGGTTCCCCACTGGGCGTTCATATCAGCCAGCTTTACCGCATCATAGAGAGGAGGGCGGACAACGAAGTGCAGGCTTATTGTCCAACTTTCAGTTCGCCTTTGGTCCACCTTCAGAAGCTGTTGTGGGGCCACCATCGCCGCTTGGGAGGGAGGGGTTGACGGCTTCGTCATCATCCGCTCCGTCCTCGAACGGCGCAGGTTTTGCCAGGCATTGGATTCCTCCGTCGACCTACTCATCCCAGAGTTGCAGCGATGCTCAGAAGCCTGGTTTGTCCGTTCCATCCCCTCCGGGCTCATCGTCTGAGATGCCCCGAGGGATCACTGCATCATTCAGCGAGTCGGAAAAGTATATCCCTCTAAACCCTGTGTCCCACATTTTACTAATAACTCTCGTTTTCAGGCCAGGGGCGTTGTTCACCGAAGGTCGGGAAGTTGGTGTTCAGGAGACGATTGAGGAGCCGAATCACCCGGAAGACGAGGACTCGCCGTTCCTGGAAGTTCGAGCATCCGTGTCAAACGTGGACGATCCCGAGATGCCGTGCCTAACATTCCGGATGTGGTTCGTCGGAATCAGTCTCTGCCTAATCCTGAGTTCCGCGGACATGTTCTTTTATCTTCGGTATCCGGCACCGTACTGGGGTAGACCAGTAGGCATGTGAGTTATTTTGGGTTCTGCAAGCATGTGAACTCGTCCTTAGAGCCCACCATGTAGTATCTTGGCTTGGCTTGGTGGGAAGCTGCTTGAGAAGATCCTCCCTCTTCGTACATGGACCGTGGCTGGCCACGAGTTCAGTCTGAACCCCGGGCCGTTCAATATTAAGGAGCATACCCTCATGTATATGCTTGGTGCATTGACATTGGAGGCCTCCGCGCCTCCATGCGCAATGGATGCCATTATGGCATGGGAGAAGAGATATCATCAGACTTTGAGCGCCGGGTAAATGTTCGACGTTTCCTCTTAGTTGCGTGACTGACCTATAGTATCCTCATATAGATTCAGCTTCCTATTCATCTTTTCCTCACAGATACTAGGGTTAGGATTCGTTGGACTTTGCGATCACCTACTAGTCTGGCCTGCTTCAGCCATTTGGCCGACTGAGTTGGCTATGTGTGCCACATTCAATGCCCTTCATGCCGGAGATGATGCGTATTCAAATCACAAAGGGCCAAGGCAAGTTACCTTCTTTGCGGTCGTGGCGGTTACGGCAGGTATTTGGGCATTCTTCCCGGGTACGTCGAACCATCGGGAGACGAACGGCACTGCTGACTTATTCGAGTGCTATAGGATATATTTTCACCGCTCTTTCTTACTTCTCATTCTTCTGCTGGATCTTTCCGAGTGAGCTGTTTCTGTTTCCAGAATATCCTGTATTGGACTAAGATCGTATCACTCATTTTCAGAGAACGTGATCGTCAACCAGCTGTTCGGAGTGGTCAGCGGCCTAGGGATGAACATGATCACCCTCGATTGGACCCAGATCGGCCTGGCTCTGGCTCCCCTGACTACTCCGTTCTGGGCACAAGTCCATGCATTCGGCACATTCGTCCTGTTTTATTGGGTCATTGTACCGATTTTGTATTATACTAACGTACGTTGCTCGGAGTGAAGCAGCTCCGGGAAAAAAGTTTGCTGATGACGTGGTATATTCCCAACAGACGTGGAAGAGTGCCCATCTTCCCATCTTCGGTGGCTTGGGATATGATCGATTTGCCCAACCATACAACGTCAGTCGGGTCCTCGATCTCGAAACATTGAGGTTCAATTCGACTGCGTATGAGCAGTATTCTCCCGTATACTTACCGATAGGCTTCGCTATGACGTATCTGTTGGCATTTGCTAGTCCACCAGCGACTTTGGTCCACACGGTGCTGGTTTATTGGCCAAAGATTTGGGGTTTGATCCGGAGAAAACCCCCCCAAGACGAGCCTGATGATATCCACGCTCGATTGATGCGGAGATACTCTGCCATTCCGTGGTGGTGGTATGGGGCTGTGTTAATTGTGTCACTCGCCCTGTCCATTGGGACCACGAAGGTGGGTTTCCTCGGGATTCCCAACCGAACCAGATTCCAATCGAAATGGCTTGCTTTACAGGTTGAACCTTCGCTTGGTCTTCCGTTGGTAGCAATCCTGCTGGCTATGCTGCTCGCGGTTATATGGGTCATACCGGTGTGCTACGTATCGGCAGTCAGTGGACAGGCCCCTGCGGTGAACCTCATTGCTCAGATAATACCCGGCGCACTTTGGCAGGAACGACCTTTCGTGAATATGGTAGATCTTCTTGGCTTTATCTTATCGTGTTCACCACTGACTTTCTCTCTCAAGGTATTCAAAGTATATGCCTTGCAAGGTCTTTGGACCAGCAATGCCTTTGTGAGAGCTACCAAGTTAGGACATTACATGAAAATACCACCGAGATCCCGCTTTATGGGTGGGTTCCAGTTGTGGCGGGCCAGTGAGAGGTTTGCGGTATTGACTCTCTTTTGGGTCTATTGCAATCTGTAGTACAGGTCGTCGGGATTACCTTGACCACATTTATTCAATCTTTGGTCAGGATTCTAATATTCGATGGTGTGCAAGACGTTTGCCAACCGAATCAATCTGCAAGACTTAATTGCGCCCAGAATCAAGTGTTTTACACGGCGTCGATTATCTGGTTTGTTATCGCCATATTATCGGGCCTATTTCTGCTCTTCGAGTACTGAGTCACGTATTATAGGGGCTTGATTGGACCGAAGAGGCAATTCGGGAAAGGAGGGGTGTATTATGGCGAAATCTATGCCCTCATTGCCGGAACCATGCTCCCAGTGCTAATATGGTGGTGGTGCCGGTTCCGGCCCAACAGTTCGCTGCGGAAGTTTAATATCGCAGTAGCCTTTACGGGCTGCGTCTCTATTCCTCCGGCCACCGGCATTAATTACACTTCTTCGTTTTGTGTTGGGCTCGCTTCTCGTGAGTCGATCGAGGACCATTGTCTTGAACCGGCAGGAGAATTCTCAACGTCGTACTTCCAACCAGAATGGTATATGCGAAGACGGAAGCCCTTTCTCTGGGAAAGGTATAATTATATCTTGTCTGGTGCATTAGATACGGGTTAGTTCGGTCAGCTCTCGTCGGTCACCCGACTTCATGTCGGAACTAATATCTCTCTCTATGTGGGTGTAGGGACATCCTTAGCGCTCTTAATATGTTTTCTTATTCTCCAGCTTCCGAAGGGCGGCACTATTGCTCTCAAATGGTGGGGGAATACGGTGTGGCAGAATAGTGAGCAGGCTCAAGCATCAAGTACTCTCTTCCCTTGACGTTGCTGACCTAGTCCGCCCAATCCACACTCAGCCTTGGATGCGCAAGGCGTTCCATTCCTCCCGACTGATCCAACTGTCGGATTTTGATGATTTGTTTTCGTCCAGATCTCAGGATTGCAGATGTCGTTTTCGGATTCTCGACTCGAGTTGCCCCGCAGTTCGTTAAACCCAGACTCGCTCATTTTCGGTTTCTCTTGTTTCCCCGGACTGCACGATCTTGCAAGAGTACCGGTGACTGCTGTTCGTGTTGATCTACGTAGTCAATGTTGAGTTGAGAATGAGCTCGTGCTAATAGGCCGTAGAGTGTTTGCCTTGTTGATAGCGTAGTACTCGGTGCTCGGCAGCCCGGTATCCCATGGAGTCGACCCTCACTGATTGGGCATTTGATAAGATCGACCAAGGCTCGGGTTTTTGGCCCGGCGGGCTGCTGAACGTTTCGGACATAACACGGCTATCCCCCGGCTATTCGGCGATAAATGGTCAACGGATCACCAGTGCGAAACAAAGCATCTGCGGGCTCGCCCTGTTTCTACATAAATTGCACTTGACGTCCATTGTTGGGACCAAGCAAATTACAGACGAGCGCTTCTCTTAGCCAGAGTGTTTGGGGAACCAATTCAAAGTCCAATTAATACAAAAGTCAATTCAAAACGACATCGATTGTCCGGTCCAACCAGCAGACGCCATAGCCTGCGCTGTGGCCCCACCGAGTTCCGTGATGCCTAATCGTCCAGCCAACTTGGCGTCTCCACTCTTTACATCGTCGATTCAGAGAAGGGCGGAAGACACATCAGCCGTGGGTGGGCGTCCTTCGGGTTTCAACGACTCACCATGCTCGTCGCATATGCCACAGAATCGAGCGGACCTCCCCTAGCTCGGTCGATTTGCGCACCGCACAGGCCGTGTGTGCCGTTTCCTTTACAGCATTCTCCCACACCGAAGTTCCCTTTCACGCCGGATCCAGACAGCGCAGTGCAGTCTCCGTGGCTGCAGAAAGAGGTGGGATGACAGTCAGATCGTCGGCAACAGCTCGACGCAGGACGAGGACTTTACCCGAACTTTCCAAAGGGGTCCCTAAGTTGCGAACGTGGCTATCAGTGTCTACTAGATGCAGTCGCTCCATGGCGGCTTGACTCACTGAACACCATACTGAACAGGACATAAGAATGACGGCGTATGATCCGTAACCCTCCCCCTAACCACCTCAGCCCATTGATCAGCCCTACCTTTCTCAATACTCTTCTGCAGCTCCTTCTCCCTCTTCCCCAACTCCGTCTTCCGCAGCTGAGCTTGTGCCGTATTCTGCTCTCCAGGATTGATAATCGCCACGGCGTTATGATCAGAAGGATGCATCTGTCCAGCTGCTTCGTCTGCAACCGAAATCAAGTCGGGTCGAGAGTTTTCGAATTTGGGGTGTTCATCGACTTTGGATTTGCCCTTCTTGGCAAAGAGCCAGAAACTTCCGCGAGAATCGGATCCTGGGACTTCCAATGATTTGGTTGGGGGGAGGCAACCACAAACGGAATAAGGGACTCCAAATCGAGCCTAAGCCAGCAGGTTAGATTCATGATACATCGCAGAGGAATTTCTGTGGCGCAATTACCTTCCAAGCTTCCGCCGTCTTGTCATACGCATCCGACAGAGCGCCTTGGCTCACTTTGTCGTCGTGATCTGGCACCTATAAACCGCGCCACTCGAGTTAGGGAGCCAGAAGGGAACGAACGACGAAGCTTTTGACGTACAACTCCGATGATATCTTTAAGCTTGCGACTTGACACAAAGCAACAGTCATCAGCACCAAGCATCTCATGACCAACCAAGCAAACGTAGTCTCACTAGGAACTGCAAAGAAGCTGATGCGTATGCCATGCCAAATCGATATCCTACAACCACCTGATGTGAATGAACCGGAGGCGGGCAGAAGACTTGGCGGCTGACACTCCGTCACGTACCAGGGTCGGGACGGCAAACTTCCCAGTTGTTGAAGACATGAAATCCAAGAAATGATGATACCGGACAACACATCGCGTTAAAGTGTCAGGGTCTTCTTCCCAACGACCCGATTCCGTAAAGCCTAGATGTACCATCTTATCGACAAAGTTCATTTGACGAATCACCTGTAAAAGTAAAAAAAAAAAGAAAAAGAAAGAAGGAATCCTTTCGTTTTAGAGTCTCTCCCGACTGACGGGAATGGACTCGGACTCACAGCGCTCGCCAAGTCGATTGAAAACGGCCCCGGTTGACGATACGCTGACAGGATGATATTCAGTCTAATCGACCGAAGTAAAGCGTCGTGGTCAAGTCGCGTCCCCAATCGCGATAGGTTGGTTAGACTCACGCTCTCGGAGTCGAGATGTGCGGCTTATTTTGCCAGAACATCATCCCAACACGACAATAGTCTTCCAGGTTCTTCATGGTCCATCCAATCTGCTTACCCCACTTCTCAGGTCGGGCTGCTTTCAAATTTCCTTGATGATTGCCAATGACGAGAGTAGAGAGAGCTTTGGACCATCTCTTATCGACTGGAACACCCGTTTGGTAGTCGACGATCGTGTTTCTGAAGCACACTAACTGTCAGAATGAGAGGAACGAACGGCATGGGGGAATGATTACGTACGCCATAAAGTACTTGTCGGCGTGCAGCAGACAGTTCTCCATATCGTCATAGAACTTGCGGACTCCCAAAGTCTGCGGGCCGGCAGGCATTCAGGTCAGAAAGAGACCGTCGGACTAGAGACTGAGGACTCACCTCTCTTGAGAACGAAAACTGACAAGAGTTGCAAGCACAGCTGAACCCACGCTGAGCGTATCCGTCGCCTTTGTATGTGATCCACGGGATTGTATTGGGTTGAGAGCAACTTGGGCAGAACACCACGACCGTATCCTCTGAGGTCGTGTTCGTCGGAGGGTCGAATGGCTGTCCAGTGAAGGAGCTAAACGCTGCGGCGCGGTTCTCTGAGGGCGGGTGAGGGAGTAGGGTCTCTCGATCGATTGAGCCGGCAAGTTGCATAAGAGGGAACGATCTACCGCACCAATGGAGATGAGCCAATGGCTAACAGCAAACCATCCCAGCGACATACCCGATTCGAAGTAGACCAGGGAGCTTGCGTATGCAGTCCTCGTAGTAAGACCGTAGGTTGAGCATGTACGTATGCCAAATCATCGTTACATCCAACGGCGGCACTTCGTCCGGAACCAAGACCTTCGGCGTACCCTCATCTAGTGCTTCTTCCTCTTGTCCTTCTCCACCAATCATCCTTACCGCCCACTGTTCGAAACGATAAACAGCTCGCTGGAGGAAAACCGCATATCGCTCATCGGGTTCCATAGGGATGTCCGCTTTCCCTTTGAACGTGCGAACCTCCTCTCGAAGTCGATGGAAAGCCCCGAGCAAAACTAGATGAGCCTCTAGGTCCGACGGCATAACTTGAGCTTTGACATATTGGTTGCTGATCTTGAAGTGGTTGGGAAGCTTGTCATCGACGCCAGCCGATGGCATGAACACCCTCTGGGAAGGAGTGCTGGAGTCGCCGTGACCGTAGCCTGGCAGAGCATCCGGAACGCCATCCAAAGAGGGTGTGTCGACCTGGGGATATGAAGGAGGAGGAACTTCCATAGTGTTCGGGGTGATGAGGAATAGTGGACAACACTTGGCGTGGTTTTGTATTCTTCGTTGGGACGATTTTCCGTGCCGCAGCTTGGTAAGCGGGCCGGCGGCTTTGCTATTTTAATCATCCCGCACCAAGAAAGGATGACCAGTGCAAACCGCGGTTGGCGCAGCGGGTGAGGGCATTCTGCTACATCAGGGAAACACCGTGACAACTTAGCCAATGGAAGTGAAGAGATTGCGGGATTATTGCCCATTGGTCACACGTTTTACGTCTCCTGTGACGTTCAGCGTCCACGGATACTCTTCTAAATTCAAGCAGAATCTCTTGGTTTCCCCGATACATTCGGGGCGAAGTTGAAAAAAGGTCGCCAAGACGGCTGCTGCCGGCTGCTGATGCCCAATCCAAGTCTTGGCGTTGATATTTGGCGGACCACTGTCCAGAGTGCGAACGGTCAGAGCTCACACGATCAAGAAGAATATGTCCAGATTCAGGCTAGCTCAAAAGCTGCGCTGTCCGCTCCTCGGGCTTGGTCAATGTCAAGGTGATGGGTCCGGAGGATGTTGTTGAAAGAACTGTCAAACGAGTCGGAGATAAGTTCCGTATTTCTCCGACCGACCCGCCTTCGAAATACCGTCCTCGATAACAAAGACCTCGCCCATTGGTCTCCTAACCAGAGAGGAAGAGGTTCTGATGGTCGTTCACAGCCCCTGGCGGGTCTCTTCCTCCCGTCATGGGGTTCCCACAATGACAAGACAGCTCCTCGCTGTGCAGCTGAGGCGCATCACACACCGCTCAATTTCTCCCTTCATTGAATTCTCGGGAGCAATATCGCATCTCGCCTTCGGGAAGATGAAGGATACCTCTGAGGCATCATAGTGTACCTCGGCAGTAAGATCAGGTCTCTCTCATGCTAGTCCTTCTCGGTTCTCCGTCACGTGCGGTCTCTTTCTAGTCGCGCTCAGTGCATCGGGTAAAGTTCCAATCTGAAGGCGGCTCGAAGTGATCCATCGAGTGGTGCGAAGAATGCACTGCGAATAGGTTGAAACGGAGCAGCGGCTGTGACAACCTAGTGCATACCTGAGCGGCCAAAAATTCATTTCGAGCAGGATTTGCGATGCATGAAATACCATAGTGCGGATACGCTATCAATTGGGTGCTATGGAGCGAGAGTGGGCTTTTTTTTGCAAGGGGCAGAGTGGTAGTTGTGAGACGGGTGCAGGGCAGGAGAGAATATTCCTTCGGCGCGAATCCAAAGACTACCCATTTCATATCGCTATCATTGGCTCTTGCGCGCCATCGACGAAAAGTACATGCACAAGGTTGTCCTTGGAGCGAGTGATATGGCTGCTCTTGGCAAATGCTTCTTTGGACAGACTGCCGGTCAGCCCGCGGCCAACACAAACAACACGGGCGGCATCCTCCTGCCAGAGGGTTGGAAGCAATACCAAGCCACGTCGTCCCAAGTTATGATTTCATCGTCAAATAAATACCAGATCCTCAGTACGAACGAACGGAGAAAAAGTACTACGACGGACAGTTGGTCGAACAGCTCGGTACTGGACCTGAGATAGATACGTGAAATATTTACAGGTGGTGGGTCCTATACATGGTACAGGCTTAATGTGTGCTTGAAATGGATCAACTGTGGGTGGAAAGGAGTCCTCGAGAACGCTAATGCAGCGCAGCTAAAGATTAGTCAACTGACGGAAGGGACCCGGGTGACGTGCTATTCTCGCCGTTCCTTGAAGGCGGTAGAAAAGAAGCTGGTAGATTGGTGTACGATACCTCCGCTTTGCGAATGCTCTCCAAGAGTTCGGTCGAGTTGTCCATTCCCCATTCATAGTCGATTCGCTCTGAAATTGACGTCGCATCCCCAACTAATGCCTTCGCCTCCGCATACCGTGCCTGGTGAAGCCGAATCTGAGCTAGCCCAAGAGAAGAGTTCACTTGGCCCAGGCCGTCCCAGATCCTCGTGGATATGCTCAGCGCTTCGGCATAGGACGCCTCTGCTTCGATGTATTTGGAGAGCTGTTGGTAGACGTCCCCAAGCCGTTGCAGTGCGTTCGCTCGACCCAGGTCGTTTTCGATACTCTCATAAAGGGCCCCTGCTTCGAGGTAATAGGCTTCTGCCTCGACGTACCTGGACTGCGCCTGATGGACGTCGCCAAGCCTCTCCAATGCATTCGCTCGGCCCAGGTCGTCCTCGGTGTTTTTGTAGATGGCCATCGCTTCGACGTAGTAGGCTTCTGCCTCGACGTACTTGGACTGCTTTTGGCGGACGTTGCCAAGCCTTTTCAATGCATTCGCTCGGCCCAGGTCGTCCCCGATGCTCTTGTGGATGGCCATCGCTTCGACGTAGTAGGCTTCTGCTTCGACGTACTTGCCTTGCTTTTGGTAGACCTTGCCAAGCCTTTTCAATGCGTTCGCTTGGCCCAGGTCGTTCCCGATGCTCTTGTAGATGGCCACCGCTTCGAGGTAGTAGGCTTCTGCCTCGACGAACCTGGATCGGGCTTTGTGGACGTCGCCAAGCCCATGCAATGCGTTCGCTCGGCCGATGTCCTCTCCGATGCTCTTGTAGATGTCCACCGCTTCTACGTAGTAGGCTTCTGCCTCGACGTGCTGGGACTGTTTTTGGCGGACGTCGCCAAGCCCTTTCAATGCATTCGCTCGGCCATGATCATCCCCGATCCTCTCATAGATGGCCAAAGCTTTGGCGTAATAGGTCCCTGCTTCGACGTATTGGAACTTCTCCCGCCGGACGTCCCCAAGCCCGTCCATTGCGTCGGCTTGGCACCTCTCGTTCCCAATCGTCTCGCTGATCCACAGCGCCTCCATTAAACTCGCCTCTGCTGCATCATACTTCGATTTTTTTTCGAGGATATTTGCCCTCCTTATTAATAGTTCAACCTGGGTAATTTGATCCCCTTCCGATCGAACGATCTCCAGAGCCTGCTCGAGCATCGTTAACGCCTCTTCGTGTCTGCCTTGCGATAGATGAATTTCCCCAATTTCCAGCAGTAGGGAAGCAGATCGAAATACAGATTTATCGCCACTTTTCGTCGATGGAATGGCCCTGGGCTGTTTGACATTAGCCTCGTCACCCAGGATTTCCACCTTGCTACCCAACTTACGACCCAACGGATGGCCTTCTCGCATTCTATCGCCGACAGTCTTTCACTCGGGTCGGATTTCCAACACCTTTCCATAATACCGCAGAGCTCGCGGATTTGGGAGAGTTGATCGTCATCATAGATCATTGGGAGTTGGCCGGCCATGATCTTCACGAGAACGTGGGCGTCTGACCCAAGTTCCTCAAATGGATAGCGACCGGTGATAGCCTCACGTAAGGCGCCTAATCAGGATCAAATAGTTTCGCCTTTGCTGGAGCCACAAACGCACCTCCCAACCAATCCAACCTAGTGCCCAGATGTCGTTCGCCAGATCCAACGGCTTTCCCTCAAAATATTCGGGTGGGGCCCAACGAACCGAGCAGGCCGGGCCAGTCAGGGTGAGCGCGTTATTGACTATGGCAAGTTTGACTTGAGCAGTTTCGCTTCCTTTGGACGGGGTGCAGATCGCTGAGGCCCGGGCAGCAGGGTGGGGTGATGACGTGGCGCCCGGTTCAATAGTGCGCGCCGAACCGAAGTCTGTAATGACGCCCCGATGGGATGAGTTGACGAGGATGTTCAGCTGAGCGATAACAGTCATGATGAGTTGCGGCAGACAGAGCTGGCTGCGGAGCGCACCGATTTCAGGTCACCGTGGCATATGGGAGGCTGTTGAGTGTGGAGATATTCTAGGCCACATGCCACATCGTAAATCTGAGGTGCATTAATCACGGACTGTTGGCCAAGGGAGGTCATATGCACGGCAACATACCAACGATACCCGTTCGGGGAGCTCCCAGGTCCCAGAATGAAGGAACTGGTGAAGGTTGCCATTCTCCTCCCAAGGGAAAACCAGCCAACAAATGCAACTCTCCATATCCTCCACAAATCCAGTAAACTCCACAATATTAGGGTGAGACAGCTTGTCTACGAGACGGGTCTCGTTGAGGAATCCCTGGAGCGGATTGGTTAGTTGCGTGACAGTCACGAGAAGTTAAATCTCTACATTAAAGATTTTTTCTTGCGCCATGTTGCTAATGAATCGAAGCTTCTTCACCGCGACTCTGCGGCCCGTAATGATAAGTGTAGCTGCCACAACATCGGCAAAGGTACCGCCGTCTCGAGGCCCCTCTTCATCGAATTCGATGTCAGAAATATTTAATTGTTTCCCCGATAAAACTCCTAGAATCTCGAGGCCTCGCTACAACGAAGGGCAAGTGAGAACGCTTCGTGGAACAGCAATGCCGCCCTCGTGCTTACCGGCGACAGCTTGATCTTCTTGGACTTTCTCGTGTCTCCTTGCTTTTGCGACCGCGTTTCATGTATACCTTCCAGTTGTGGGGAGGGTGACGATTCCGTTAGAGCATCGCGTTTTCGTTTGTGGCGTGTCCTTTCCGTATCGGGTGGTGCCACATCCGGGAAAGAAAGCATCTTGGTCTTTCTGAGAACTTGACAAGTTTAAGGGGTGGAAGATTCAGTCTATACGAGGGAGAGGTGGTGAAGTACGAAAAATTCGAGTTCGTTGGGATGATGCTGTTAAATGGGTTCTACGTGGCTGGTGTGGGGACGTACCACCGAGGCTTGCCACCTGTGGCGCCACTGAGCGAGTCTTCTCGAGATCACGTTTGGATTATGTTACAAAACACGTCAAAAAGGTGTTCTCGACTCTTCTATGGAACGAAGGGACCGAGAAATTGAGTGCAAGTGAACGTCCTACAAGTTTTTCAGGGCCCAAATTTACATAATGAGGTTCGGCAATGCGATGCACAGCCACACCATTTTGTTCTTTCACAAAGACACTCCCCACCCCCTGTCCGGAAGCATATTTAAATACATAATAAGCACGTCGCGATCCTGGGTGTCCATAACCTATTTCGAGTCTTACAAGGCCATCGATCCATATTTATACCAACCAAGTTGAACCAACCCAAAAATTAGACGCGCCCTTTGGTTACACCTTCAGCGCTCCGCATCACTTCCTTACGGCCTCCTAGAGTGCCTAGCCCGCGGGCGGTAGTAAGTGTTGGGGGAAGCTGCTGAAGAGGGCGACGACAGGAACCTCGTCCCACCTTTAAGCGGAGAGACGGGCGTACTTCAAAGGCTCGCTCCACGTTGGCGGACTTGTCGATGGCGCTGAATTTGGGAAAACGCGGATATCATGGGGAGATATCCGTGAAGCATAAGCTGCTGTCGATGTCGATGAAGGCAGGTAGGGTTGTTCTGGAGTTGCAGGGTTGGTCGACCGCATTCGTTCGTGTCCGAGGCGACTCGGGAATTTGATCTCGTTCTCTGAATCATCCTTGACTTGCGGCCATTGGGCTGTGCTTTTCCTTGAAGTGCAAGAGTGAAGGTACTTGTTCATAGCTCCCAGGACTTTCGACTTGACTTTGGTTTTTGAAGAAGCTGGAGTTGTGTATCCAAGCCCCGAGACAAAGGACTGTACATCCGAAGATTGGCTGGACTTGAAACCACCTCGAAGAAGCCAGCTTGCTGGAGGTACTGTACCGGCGGAAAATGTAGCGCCGGGCCGTGACACCGTGACACAATTCAGCAAGTTAGCGATGGCGATTAAATCCAGTCGGCAAATTCACTTGATTGTTGAGTGAATCTGCTCCCTCGACCCCGATGCCGACCACCAAAACTTTGTCCTCAGTCCTTGTTCTGATATTTGGTATTATTAAGATAGAATAATGGACCATTACCTGTTCAGCCTAAGACAAAGATTAAATAAAATACGCTAAGCTGAATGAAACCGTAATGAAAAATTCGTGACCTTAGCGACGAGATAACAAGATGTCGCCTTTCCAGAGCGACAAAAGCGAGGGCTGTGACGTGGCCCGTCGCTACATTTTCTGCCGGTACAGTATCGGAATAGCAGGGTGGTCTTGAGGCAGCGTCCCTGCCGGCAGAGTGACGCGGTTTAGGTTTAGGCGTGGCCTGGATCGTGGCCATGAAATCCCTTATCTTGAGGATAGCATCCAATCCTAGTCCGACTCGGAAGCGAAGATCGATCCCGCAGCCTTCCTGAGACTCCCAAGCCTCTCCGCCAGAATCAGCCTCCGGAACTGGGGAGAGCGACGACCCCGCCCCTCCGACTTTCTCAACCCACCACTCATGCCAAGGCCAAACCCCGAAAGCATCAGCGGAGTGATATTGGGTCGGCCCGTGTCTGGATCGCTACGTCGAGGTCGGAGGATCGCTCTAGGTTTCGGTGGGAGCGTTGGCGTGGTCGCAGCGTCCCTCACGCTAGGTGGGCGGCGAGTCTTTCTTGAATCTACGGCCTGGTTCTCTTCTTCCTCGGCTTCCTCCGTTTGGACGACCATCCTTCTAGAGCTCCTAGAAAGGTCGAACTCCCTAGAGTACCCAACGACCGCCGGTGTCGAGGTGGCTATTGCTGAGGTGGTTGCCGCCGCTGCCGATTTTCCTTCTTTCCAAACCCAAGGATCGAGGATTTAATAGGAACACCGGATCTGGGGAACGAGTTGGATATATTGACGGTTCGTGTATCCTCGGTGCACCAGCGGTCTTTCATTTATCCTCCTCCCTTTCCTCCGCTTGAACGACGGGCCATCTGGAGCTCATTCAGAGTAAAAACTCAAACTGCTCCGAGAATGTGATGAAGAGGCTCCTCTTGTCCCAGCACCACCAGGCCTTGACTGAGGAACCTTGGATCACAAGCCCCCCACCTCCCGAACCCGCGACCACCATTTCCGCCCAGCCGCTCCCGATGCCTTACAGATGCCCAAGGCTTCGGTGTACGTCGACGCTGCCTAGTAACTTAGTCACAAGTACCTCCCTCCACTTTCGAACTCGAACCACAGCTGGTGTAATGGTATACATTTCAACGGCACGCTCGTCGTCGCGGATGGTTCGCCAAGGATGTCGGAGTCGGGGAAAACGGGACATGAGCGGTAGACGTCGACCGTAACGCAAGCCGGTTTGGCTGATGATTGGAGACGGGAGGGTGAAGGGAGCCTGCATGGAGGGAGTCGATCGAAAGCGTTCGCGTTCGAGACCCTTTTGGGGAGTCGGACCTTTTTGTTTTCGACTCGCGGCTCGAGCTGCAGTTGCGAAGTTGCGGTTGTTGTACTCCCTTGACGTTGGTCTTGAACGATGTTGGCGATCCGAAGCTGTTAATGAACCATGGGAGCTCCGTACCAACATTCGAAGAGAGAGGAATTTGGAGATGGGCCTAGGTTTCGCTGGAGCTGAAGCCACGTTGAGGACGGGCAATTCGTGGCACTCCTCAACACAGTTCCCACCGAACTCGACCTCCGAAGGAGAAAGCGAGGCGATCTTTTCAACAAACTTGAACAGCTCTTTGTATCGATACTGCAGCTTCCAGGGCTCGGTGGGGGGTTGATGCCTGATTCGCTTCAGGGAGTTCGGAGGATCGTTCTGCTCTTGTTCTCGGCGGAAGTGGAGCGGGTGGGGGAAGAGACACCTCCTACATTCCGGGTACTCGAGTTTTCCGTCTGGGTCGCCTTCTCCTCTACTTCTCGACAAACAACCTGATCCTGCATCCGAGGCTCCCGAAGAAGTTAAGCTACTGCGTGACTGCTTCACAACCAACCACTCCCTGGTGGATGTTGTAATGGGTACCGCCCCCGATTTTCCTTCCCCCGGGATCCGAATGTCCAAGCGATGACACATCAGGAAAAAGGGTACCCAGTATATATTTTGCCACCTAAAATATCGTAAAATGTAATCTCTCATAGTTGGAAGAAATTATATATGGTACTGTATGAGAATGTTGTGAATCATAGCATACTGTATATTGGGCACATTATATAGTTAACTATCGTCTTCTATAGTAGCATTGTGGGGTAGCAAGCCATAGTGACATATCCTTGCATAGTCCCATCTTTGCATAGATTTCTATAGTTTTCTATAGCTTGATATATTGATATAGCTACTTATCATTATAGTCTATCATAGTAACATAGTGTTTATAGCCACATAGTGCATTATAGCTTCCTGTAGCTGTACATTGCTCCCTGTAGTTGGATATCCCGTCTCACACTGCAATGCAAGATTCAACTACAAGGCGTGTGCACAGTTGGAAGTATAGTTAATTATTCTAACAAAGCGACTTCGGAACTAAAGAGTACATATAAAAATATATTATGAGCTAATGCAAAGTTATCGACGGCTAGCCTCATTGCTCGCACAAAGATAATGTTAAGTAAGTAAAAACTGCTAAAGCGCCACTCTTTTCACTTACCAGAAACTTTTCTATACATCTCGACAGCAGAAAAAGCGGCGATGGCCCCCGGTTTGGGCCCTAGGTGAGTCCAACCATCGGAACGACAGCTAGCACCGTTGCTCAAACAAAATGATAACAGTTAGTAAGTAAAAACGCCAATACGCCAGTTGAGATACTTACGAGTCATTTCTGTATGTATCTCTTGCATCAGAGATAGTGGCGATGGCCTGGTTTGGGGCCTAGGTGGGGTACATTGTCGGAACGACGACGAACACTGTCATTCTAAAGAAAGGATAATGGTAAGTGACTCAATCGCAAAGAGGATGCTTCACATACTTACCAGACCATTTCTACATGCCCCCTATCTCGAAAGGAGCAGCGATGACCTGTTTCGGGCTCTAGGTAGGGTAACCACCAGAATGACGGCACTCGCCGTCGTTCTAGTGAAAAGGATACTAGTGAAGAATCAAAATTGCACGCATTTACTTACCAGTTGCTATTTCTCCAACCTTCCACATAAGCGAGGGTATTTGTGATCCATTAGGCCGCCTAGGTATTGCACATGGGGGTTTGGTGGTGTGGCTGTTGGGGGGGGGGGGACGTGTGAATGGTTGGGTTTGGACTGGACCCTTTCTGCACGTCCACCATCCCAAGTCCCACCACCCTTCCTCTGCTACCTGATGGACCACATCTAGACCACCAAAGCGACAAGCATCGCCATTGTCACTATTCGAGATTATAGTACAAAGGGTTTGTAAGGTTCTTATGCTACGTTCCTACCATTTTCATTTCTGATTGTTGAACTTTGATTAGAACGAATCCCATTGGCAACAATACCACCCATGCTGCACCAAGGCACCTAAAAGAGACATCGCCACCCTCTCCGATGCTGGAGGTGCATATAAAATGCTTCAGTAAGTTTATGAAGTGGCGCTTTTGTGATTTAGTGACTTACCATTACCCTTTCTTTAGAACGACGGCGCTGGCTGTCGTCCCAACAGTATGCCCCACCTAGGCCCCAAACCAGGCCATCGCCGCCATCTCCAACGCAAGAGATATGTAGAAAAATGTTTGGTAAGTATTTAGAGTGGCACCTTCACGATTCTACTTACTTACCATTATCTTTTTGTTCGAGCAACCGTACTAGTGGTTGTCCCGACTGTGCGCCCCACCTAGGCCCCAAACCAGGCTGTCGCCACCATTTCCGACGTAAAAAATGCACAGGAAAGGGTCTGGTAAGCAAAAGAGAGGCGCTTTTGCAATTTAACTTACTTACCATTATCTTTTTGTTTGAGTGACGATACGGGCTGTCAATTCCTTCGCGCACCTCACCCACGTGTTCAAACACCAGCCGTGCATTTACCCATATAGAGCCACACTAGTACAGTCTATCGGCTAGTATCCAATGCTTCGCTTTTGCGATTTGATTACTGACTTTTTGTTAGAACAACAGGTTGCACCGGCGTTCCTGAAACTCCTCTAAATTACAATCCACTAACCCTTGTATTCCCCCTAGACAACCAGTGCATCCTTTCTACCTCAGCCCAAGGGTTCCTCATCTGCAAAGAGCAGAGGTTGGATACGGTTCTGTGGCTGAGGTAGTCTGTTTCCCACTCGAGTTTCCGTCTGCCTAGCCCCTTTTCTTTCACTGTGTAGTAATTAGAATAGTATTTTGACTATAAAATAAGTCTTAGTTTAGGCAGCTTGTCTGTTCAGCTTTCCAATTTGCATAAAATATATCCAGCTATACCAGATATATCCAACTATGCACGGCTATGGCAAACTATATAACTATGTGGCACTATGTCATTATGCCAGGCTATGAGACACTATACAACTATGAGGATATGGAACTATGGCCAACTATGCATGACTACTATAGTTGATATAAATTGGCACTTAGCTACAAGGTGCTATGCCACTATACTAACTATATAGCCTATACATCTACCTGTAGTCCCACATAGCTGCATATAGCCCATACCCTTTTTCCTGATGCAGGGTTGGCGGGATCTGAGAACGAAGCGGAGCGACGATGCAGGTGTTTCTTAGTCCGACGCTGTCGATTTGTATAGAGGGTTCTTTTATGAAGTTTATTCTGAGAAATCGGACAGAGAGGGGAGTTGGGGGAGTGAGATCTAACTAAAACATATCAGCGTCGAGGTTGAATGTTGAGATAAGGAACCGGAACTCACGGCTCGCCCGTCCTTGTTCTTCCTGCCCTGATGTTCTTGGTCAGTTTTGCATGTGGGGTTGCGCGTTGGGTTGATTTTCGTTCGGCGGTGAACAAGAGTAATCGGTGGAGTGGTCTACTGGATCCCGCGAAAAATTGCAGTTTGTCAACGAGAGGGAACAACGCCTGGGATAGAATTACTTACCGATGTGGTCAAGGACGGCCCCTGTCCAGAGAGGCTTGACCAATGAGTGGAAGGCTTTAGGTTGGTGCGTACGTGACTGGTTACTGTATGAAATGATGCGTGGGGCTCTTCAAAGGGAGGGGACTACGAGACACGCAAACTTGTTTGGATTGACATTTCGAAAGGCTCCCGGTGTTCTGGACCATTGGCTCTTGATCGCCATTAACTGTATAGCACCCAACGTTGTCATGAGGAGAGCCGGGGTGGAGCTGTTGATCGTTTCTTCCAACAATTGTCCTTCCCCGATTCTACGTAGTAGAGGAGGGTTTTATCGAGGTCGAACGTGATTTCTAGGAACCGTCGCATGAAATCTCACGCCACCGCTCCGGGCTTTTTCCGTCGCCATGTATTTAACGCCCAGTTCCCTCAAGCTATTTTCCCTCACTCTGATCTGTCTCCCTAGCTAGTCTCCGTTGAAGGCTGTTGCCTAGGATGGGTGTTGTCAGTTTGTTCTTGTTCTGGTTCAATTGGGAGCGTGTCCTGACGGCCAAATGATGCCACACTCGCGACTGTGAGTGAATGTGCCCGTCCATTCCAACAAACAAAAAAAGCCTTCGCCCCCTCTTACCGTTACATTTGGCCTGTTACGACATTTGCGGAAGACACGTCTTGAAGTCCATCACGCAGTAGTGGCTACATACGAGGATCATTCAAACCAGTATTACGCTGCACAAACCAGAAAGCGATACATTACTGCTCGCACACTCAAGGTGTCAGCATTGAGGACCCTCTTACCCAGAGAGAAAGACTATGCAAACACGATCGCTTTGCGAAGACCTGACCAAAACTCAAATATGAGAGTATTGGTGTCTTTCTGCTTCATCTCCATTGGTTGCTTTTCGGGTGGATTTCAACTTGAATGCTCAAGCTGAGAATGACTTGGATATCTCTGACCACGCTCACCACCACAGGTTTCTCATGCTTCTCATCACCCCTCCTTTACAAGCTTTTTTGGTGCCGTCGTGGTGTTAGAATCCCCATCGCCGGTTACTAATCCGACCGACGGGTCCGCACGGCGGCTCTTGCCATTCAAACTCTCGCAACCATGTCACCCAAGGAAGCAACGAGCCACGGAATCGCTGTTGACCTGTAACTAGAGGGCCCTTCCGGGGTAAACCTTCTGAAGGTTACCGAGCGTAGCGTCTACCCTGTCCCATCAGTATGCCTCGCTGTGGCAAGCCGCTTGGAGAACCAACCCATCGAACACCAACAGCGACATAAAACTATTGCGCTCATATAAAATCAAACGTTTCAGTGTTCGAATTTCATTTGTAGAATCGGGGACTGGCGCCTGCGCCGCTACGATCGGACATATGTAGAACGAGTATCACCGCCGACAAACTGCGAGTCGGAATGGAACATCACACCCTCATCCTCAGCCATGGCGCAAATGAATACCACATTCAGTACAGACAATGGGAAGGAGAGTATCCAACTACACAGTTATGGAATGGTGCCTCGAATTGTTGCCTCAAATCTGTCTACGCAACGATATCATTCCAACTCCGACCGTCGGAGTTCTGTGACATGCATCCCCCCATCCCCAGGTTCACGGCAGCTACTCCCCTACATCCGATATCCCCTCATATTGAAGGAAGTCTGAATTATCGTACCCTCTGTACCTCCGGACATTGGTCCTGTCCGTATGCCCAGCCATTATCGTAGCAGACGGCAACACCCAATCCCTCAGAGCTCGCGTCCAAGTTCCCCATCAATTGCCCGCCTCCAGATTTCCGCCCACCCCGCTGTTTAAAGACTGAACATTATGTTAAGATAAAATTGTACCGCTTGTTGGGTTTCATTGATATGTACGTCGGCCTCTGTCTTCGAAGTTCTGCACGGGCGAGAACGCCGAGTACACCAAACAGGTTTCAAGACCGGACAGCATGACTAGAGTCTCAATGCATGGGTTGCCAAACTAAGACATATCACGCCCTATATGATCGCTGTGGAGGACGAAGGAATAAAGTAGCCAAAGTGGACAGTGGAACGAGGTGCGAGAGAAGTGGAGTGGATCCGGTCTGGGTTCACTTCGGGAGACATCCCCTATCGGATACGAGAGCAGAGGAGCTGCAAAAGTCGACAGGACTTCGAGGATGGAGCAGCTATGGTCCTGGCCGAGGCAATGTTGATCCATCCGGTATGTATCTCTCTCATTACCGAGAGGGTTCTTGCTACAAGAGCCGATATTTTCGACGATGGATGGAGACGTGACTGTTAAGCCTTGAGGGCTAGCGGGACATATGAACGTCGGGAGCGCTGGATGTTTGTGTCGAGGCAACCGAACTCACGTCTCCCGCATGCTGATTTCTCTCGCTCCTCGCCACGTTCGGCATCATTCCCCACGCGCTCGGAGCATCGGGTACCTTTTTGCGGCCAGCGTTGACTCACAGACTCACAGTGTTTCATTGAGTGATGCGCAGAAGGCACTATGAAGAATTGTGGTCAGCCATCTATCGAAAATAAGCAACGGCTGGAGAGTAATGCCCACCTGAGCGGTCAAAAGTGGCCCTCATTCCGAGAAGGTTTTGCGATACATGGAATTATTTTCTGCCGGCAAGCTCTTCACTGGGTCTATAGAGCGAGAGTGGGCTTTTTCTGGCAGGGGGCTGGGCGGCGGTTATCAGACATCAGGGGAAGACGGAATGCAGCCGTTGGCGCGAATCCAAGGGCCACCTAATTCAAATCGCTATCATTAATATTGGTTTTGAGCGCGATCGACAGAAAGCACAAGGTTGTCCTCGGAGCGAGTGATATGGGCTCTCCAGGTATATGCTGCTTCGGACATATTGCCGGTAAGCCCCGGCCAACGCAAACAACTGAGGCGCCGTGTTCTTGCCGGAGGGCTGGAAGCAATACCAAGCCCTCTCGACCTCATCCATGATGTCATCCTCCAATAAATACCAGATCCTCACGACAACGATCGGAAAGAAAAGTACGATGACATGCCCATCGAACCTTGTTGGACCTAGTTGGTCCACCTCCATCAGCTGATGTCCAAAATACATACGCAGGCTGTTGGAAACGTTACTGGCACAACTCCTCACTTGCATGGGAGTTATCTGGATATGGAGTGGCAATGGTGAATCGTCGGACGGTGCGTGGGGTGGTTTTCATCCACTTGCTCAAACGTTCTTAGCTAGTCATGGTTTTCGAGTTCAATAAGCCCCAGCCGGCGGCGTTTGAACTTTGAACCTACCACCACGAAGAGATAATAATTAGTGTTAATTAGCTGGAAGTGCAGTGACTAGGGGTGTTCTGCTATATCAGGGAAATGCACGTCAGTCAACCAAATTTGCAAAGCGACGGCCGGTATCGGGATCCGGAGGCGGTGCTCAGTCCCTCACACATTTTCGCGTTGACGCCGGTGCACCCTACCATGAATCTATACAGGAAATTATTTCTGAGTAAAGTGGCGACTACTGAGGAAGGGCGGTGATGGTTCCTGGGGCGGGGGCGGGGGGCTGTCATCTCGATCGGCTGACACGTCGGGGACTCGATTCAAATTGAAATTGACGGTCCCCCATTCGGATTGCCAGCGAAGAAGAGTTCATCTGGTGACAAATGACATCGAGGGTTAAGCTAGGCGCAAATTATGGTTGCTCACAGGTTCCTAGGTGTCGGGAGAGCCGATGATGAACGAGCGGTCGGATCCGGGTTAAGCCTCCGTATCATCCGTGGTAACTTTCACGAACTTCCGCCCACGACGGCCATTGCCACAATGTCATGAAATCGTCTGAAAGGAGCTCGGCCATGCGATAAGTGCGCATTTGGGTGTGTTGATTGATCCAGGTCCCTGGTTGCGTGACGCATCTATCATTGGGGTTGGACCCCGGGGACGAGGTGGCAAGGCGGAGTGTGGATTTCTACCGCGTGGAATGCCTGAGGCTCCCCTTGGTGGCGCAAAGATGGAACGGGAGAGCGTAAGTAGGTTGAGGATGAGATCGATCACCTAGCTAAGGTACGGACAGGATATCGAATAACGGGGTAATGGACCTGAGATACATATGTGAAAAGTTTAGAGGCGATAGTTCCTATTCATGATCCGGTCTAAATTCGCGCTTGAAATGGAATCAACCGTGGGTGGAAATGAGTCCTCCCGAATGCTAGTGTAACGCAGCTAAGGATTGGTCAAACGCCGGCGGTCGACGTGCTACTCTCGACCTTGATGACAGGTGGTAGAGTGGGAGATAGTAGATTGCTAGAGGATCCCTCCGCTTTGCAAATGTTCTCCAAGAGCTCGGTCGAGGTGTCCATGCCCCATTCATAGTCGATTCGCTCTGAAATCGAAGTCGCATCTCCAACCAATGCCTTCGCCTCCGCATACCGTGCCTGGTGAAGTCGAATCTGAGCTAGCCCAAGGAAAGAGTTCACTTGGCACAGGTCCTCCTGGATCCTCGTGGAGATGGCCAGTGCCTCGACGTAGGCGGCCTCTGCCTCGATATACCTGAACTGCTTTTGGAAGACATCGCCAAGCTCCTGGAGTGCGCTCGCTCGGCCTTTATCTCGCCTGATGCTCTGGTAGACGGCAACCGCTTCGACGTAGTAGGATTCTGCCTTGAAATACTTGGACTGCGCTTGGTGGACGTCGCCAAGCCCTTTCAATGCATTCGCTCGGCCCAGGTTCTTCCCGATCCTCTTATAAATGGCCATCGCTTCGACGTAGTAGGCTTCTGCCTCGACGTACTTGTACCACTTTTGGTGGACGTCGCCAAGCCCTTTCAATGCGTTCGCTCGGCCCAGGTCGTCCCCGATGCTCTTGTAGATGGCCACCGCTTCGACGTAGCAGGCTTCTGCCTCGTCGTATTTGAATTGCTTTTGGTGGATATCGCCAAGCCCTTTCAATGCGTTAGCTCGGCCTAGGTCTCGCCCGATGCTCTGGTAGATCGCCACCGCTCTGCCATAGTAGGCTTCTGCCTTGACGTAATTGGACTGCGCTTGGTGGACGTCGCCAAATCCGAGGAATACGTTCGCTCGGCCATGGTTGTCCCGGATCCTCTCGTAGATGGCTAACGCTTGGGCGTAATAGGTCCTTGCTTCGACGTACGTGGACTGCTTTCGATGGACGTCGCCAAGCCTGAGCAATGCGTCCGCTCGGCCCAGGTCGTTCCCAATCCTGTTGTAGATGGCCACCGCTTTGACGTAGTTGGCTACCGCCTTGAAGTACTTATACTGCTTTTGGCGGACGTCGCCAAGCCCGAACAATGCGTTCGCTCGGCCCAGGTCATCCCCGATGCTCTTGCAGATGGCCATCGCATCGATGTAGTTGGCTTCTGCCTCGGCGTACTTGTACTGCATTTGGTGGACGTCGCCAAGCCCGAACAATGCGTTCGCTCGGCCCAGGTCATCCCCGATGCTCTTGCAGATGGCCATCGCATCGATGTAGTTGGCTTCTGCCTCGGCGTACTTGTACTGCATTTGGTGGACGTCGCCAAGCCCGAACAATGCGTTCGCTCGGCCCAGGTCATCCCCGATGCTCTTGCAGATGGCCATCGCATCGATGTAGTTGGCTTCTGCCTCGGCGTACTTGTACTGCATTTGGTGGACGTCGCCAAGCCCGAACAATGCGTTCGCTCGGCCCAGGTCGTCCCCGGTGCTCTTGTAGATGGCCACCGCTTCGACGTAGTAGTCTTCTGCCTCGGCGTACTTGGACTGCATTTGGTGGACCTCTCCAAGCCCTTTCAGGGCGTTCGCTCGGCCCAGGTCGTCTCCGATGCTCTTGTAAATGTCCACCGCTTCGACGTAGTAGGCTTCCGCTTGGAGGTTCTCGGACTGGTTTTGGTGGACATCGCCAAGCCCTTTCAATGCGTTCGCTCGCCCATGGTCATCCTGGATCCTCTCGTAGATGGCCAACGCTTTGGCGTAATACGTCCCTGCTTCGACGTACTTGAACTGCCTTTGCCGGAGGTCGCCAAGCCCGTCCATTGCGTCCGCTTGGCGCATCTCGTTCCCAATTCTGTCGCTGATCAACAGCGCTTCCATCAAACTCGCCTCTGCTGCATTATATTTGAGCCCGCTTTCGAGGATAGTTGCCCTCCTTATTAATAAGCTAACTTCGGTAATTTGATCTCCCTCCAATCGAACGATTTCCAGAGCCCGCCCAAGCATCGTTAACGCGTCTTCGTTTCTGCCTTGTGATAGATGAATTTCTCCCATCTCCAGCAGTAGGGAAGCAGATTGAAATGGAGATTGATCGCCACTTTTCATCGATGGGAGGGCCCGTGGCTGTTTGACATTAGCGTCGTCATCCAGGATTTCTAGCGTGCTACCCAACTTACGACCCAAGAGATGGCCTTCTGGCATTCTCTCGCCGACAGTCGTTCGCTCGGGTCGGATTTCCAACACCTCTCCATGATACCGCAGAGCGCGCGAATTTGGGAGAGTTGATCGTCGTTGCGGATAATCGGGAGTTTTCCGTCGATAACTCTCAGGTGAATATGAACCTCTGAATCAACTTCCTCAAACGGGTAACGATCGGTGATAGCCTGAAGAAAGACGCGCATTCAGGATGGACATCATTTCCACTTTTCTCGAGCCCACAAACCCACCTCCCAACCAATCCACCCTAGTGCCCAGATGTCGCTCGCCAGATCTAACGGCTTTCCATCAAAATATTCGGGTGGGGCCCAACGGACCGAGCAGGCCGGGCCTGTGAGGGTCAGTGTTTTATTGACTACGGCAAGTTTGACCTGAGCATTTTCGTTTCCTTTGGACGGGGTGTGGGTCGCTGAGGCCCCATGGTGGGGTGCTGGAGTGGCTCCCTGTTTCATAGTGCGCGCCGAACCAAAGTCGGTAATGACGGCCCGATTTAAGGAGTTGACGAGGATGTTCAGCTGAGCGATAATGGGTATGGTGAGTTGCGGTACACAGAGCTGGCTGGGGAGCGCACCGATTTCAGGTCACCGTGGCAGAGGGGAGGTTCTTGAGTGTGAAGATATTCCAGGCCACATGCGACATCGTAAATCTGAGGTGAGTTGAACATTAGGTCTGGGTCCAAGGCAGGTCACATATACTGGAACATACTAACGATACCCGTTCGGGGAGCTCCCAGGTCCCAGAACGAAGGAACTGGCGAAGGTTGCCATTATCCTCCCAAGAGAAAACCAGCCAACAAATGCGATTCTCCACATCCTCCACAAATCCGGTAAACTGTACAATATTAGGATGAGACAGCTTGTCTACGAGACGGGCCTCGTTGACGAAACCCTGGAGCAGATTGATTAGTTTCGGGGCAGGTACGAAAAAGCCAAATCTTAACAGTAAAGAATTTTTCTTCAGTCATGTCACTGATAAACCGAAGCTTCTTCACTGCTACTTTGCAGCCCGTAATGATTAGTGTAGCCGCCATGACATCAGCAAAGGTACCGCCGTCCCGAGACCCCTCTTCATCGAATTTGATGTCAGTAATATTTAATCGTTTCTCCGATAAAGCTTCTAGAATCTCGAGGCCTCGCTACAACGAAGGGCAAGTGAGAACGCCTTGTGGAAGAGCAATGCGCCCCCTCGTGCTTACTGACGACAGCTTGATCTTCTTGGACTTTCTCGTGTCTACTTCCTTCTGCGACTGTGCTTCATGTATACCTTCCAGTTGTGGGGAGGGTGAAAATTCCGTTAGAGCGTCGTGTTTTTCTTCGTGGCGTGTCCTTTGCGTATCGGGTGGCGCCCCATCAGGGGAAGAAGACATGTTGGTCGATCTGAGAACTTGACAAACTTAAAGGATGGAAGATTCAGTGCCAAGCGAGGGGGAGCTGCTGAATATTGGCGTTCGTTGAGATGATCCTGTTGAATGAGCGCTACGGAGTGTGGGTTGGTGCAAGTGAGACATGGTGATCTCCGGTGCGGCTGTGTGATCATGTGGCTTTGGTCGAAAGTCCCTTAACTTCTAAATGCTCTCGACTGCTTTCATCAATGCCGAGTCATGCCCAAGGGTGTAGTTTTAGGCTTCCGGCGTCAGGGTACTCGTCGCTCTTCTCACTGGGCGCGGTCGATCATTTCGAGGTTGGGCACACGGAAGACCTGGTGAGGATGTGTAGCCATGGGGGATCTCTCCGCGACAGTCTTCTGGATCTCGTTCGGTCCTCGGACATAAGCAGGCTATCACCGCCAGAGGACACAAACATCTCCCGGCAAGTCGGAAGGGAACACATCACACCCTCATACCTAGCCATAGAAGCATGGTGTAAATTATTGCTAGTCTCTCTGTAGATAGTGCGAAGGAGAGTATACAACGACTCAGTCATGTAGGGTTGCCTCGAACTTGTCCGCACACGATTCAAACTCCGACGTGTTTGCACCCCCAGGTTCTCGAGAATCGGTACTCGCCTATCCGTGAAATCCGCACCGATGCATAATAGCTTCTACAAATGGCCGTACCTTTGGTGACTCCAAGTGTTGAGCACACATGCAACGCCGTATTCCATGGGACGGCAACACTCACTGGCAGTCCAGACCAGAGTGCTCCGCCCAAGTGCCTCATCACTTTCCTCCCCTCCCCAATCATCCATCAAACTCAAGACTAACCTGAATGCGGAGATCTTCTACTATTCTCGCATGAACTTAGCGGCCACATGTCCTCTGCAACAAAAGAATCAATGGCTCCCCTCTGTCCCGAAGAGAACGGTTGGAGAGAGATCTGACGGTGGACGAGCGACGTTGTTTCGTCCGCAGACCCGCATCCTGAATATTCCCAATGCTTTCAAATATTTTAACACCAAATCTATACCGATATACTGCCTTACACCGCTAGTCGTGACTGGTACTAGCACGGTTCGACCGAACGGACACCCTGCCCAGTCTTCTCCCGGAGTTCGGGCGAATTTGTAGAGCATCGGAGTAGAAGCTAGCCGCCATGTCGTCCTCCCTTCGGAGCCGGTTCAAGCGAGCCACGCTGAGCTGAGCGTCCGCTTTCCCTGGTCCATCGCCAATGTCGGTGCAGATCTGTAGGGCTTCTGTGTAGAGCCTTAGCGCCTGGTCATACTCGTTTCGATTTTGGTGAACATGAGCGAGACCCTTCAACGCGCCCGCTCTCCCCCGCCGATTGCCGATGTCTGTGAAGATGTCTCGTGCCGCAGAGTAAAACGCGACGGCCTGGTTGTACTCTTTTCGGATCCGGTGAACCTCAGCGAGACCCTTTAAAGCTTCGGCTTTCCCGTTTCTGTTGCTGGTGTTGGTGTGGATTCGCAGTGCATGAGAGTATAACGTAACGGCTTGGCTGTACTCCTTCCGAGCCCGATGCACGTCGGCGAGGCCCCTCAAAGCTACAGCCCTCCCTTGCCCGTTGCTAAGGTCGTTGTAGATTTGCAGGGCATCCGAGTAGAGCGCGAAAGCCCGAGCGTACTCATTTCGAAGCTGATGGACCTCGGCAAAACCACAAAGAACGAAGGCTCTCCCTTGTTTGTTCCCAATGTCGGTATGGATCTGTAAGGCGCCAGAGTAGCAGCTAATGGCGTCGTCGTAGTTGCCCCGAAGCCAATGTATCTGAGCCATCTCTGACAGCCCGTGTGCTGCCCTGGTGTCGGCCTCAGCTGTGAAGGCGCCGAGTGCTTCGGTGAAGACTTTCGACGCGCCGAGATAATCTCCCTGTCGCCGGTGCATAGCTCCAAGTTTCATCAAAAGACCCGGAGAGCGAGCTGTTTTTGGAATAATCATCGGCTGTAATCGAAGATGGTCAATCACGCGGAACTTGGTCGTACCCGGCGTTACTCACCACCCATCTGATTGATTTTTCGCAGTCCTCGGCAGTCGGTCGCTCTCTTGGGTCGATGCTCCAGCACTCGGTCATAAGGGTGCAAATTAGCCCGCTTTCCTTGCTGCGAGGTGCGTCTGTCATTGGGCTTTGAATATCCGGGACGAGCTAGCGCCATAGCAACGTGGGTGTGGAATTTGTGCCAGATAGCACGCTCGAGGCGCCACTTGACGGCGAAAGAATGGAATAGGAAAGGGAAACCAGGTTGATTATTCGGATTGATCGGCTACCCCAAGAAATTACATGCATCGAAGATACCACTACAGGCAATAGGTGGGCATCACTTAAAGCGGAACCAATAGGGCGCGAGTGTCTCAGAGGTAGTATGGTAGTGCAGCTAAGGATTTATTTATCGGTGATCATGGGGGATGCAATTGGGGTTTGATGCCTGGCGTTCGCTGGAGGAGGTAGAGCGGACGTTGGGAGGTTGATGGGCGACCCCTCAGGTTTGAGGATGTTTGCTAAGAGCCTGTGGGAGGTTTTGATGCCCCAGATGTAGTTGAGTTGCTCTGATATTGAAGCCGCATCGCCAACCAATGCCTCCGCCTCGCCATACCGTGCCTGGTGGATCCATATTTCAGCTAGCCCAAGAGAAGAGTTCGCTCTGCCCAGGTCGGACCCGATGCTCTTGTAGATGGTCAGCGCTTCGGCATAGGACGCCGCCGCTTCGATGTACTTGGATAGCTCTCGCTGGATCTCACCAATCCCATCCAATGTGTTGGCTCGTCCCCGGTCGTTCCCGATGCTCTTGTAAATAGCCAGTGCTTTGACGTATGACGCTTCCGCTTCGGGGTACTTGGACTGCATTCCGTGAACATCGCCAAGCTTTTTTAGTGCGTTAGCACGACCCAGGTGCCGCCCTATGCGCGCATAGATGGCCAGCGCTTTGGCGTAGCACGCCTCTGCTTCGATATACTTGACCTGCTCTTGGTGGACATCGCCAAGCCCGAGCAACGCGTTCGCTCGGCCAAGGTCGTCCCCAATGCTTTTGTGGATGGCCAGCGCTTGGGCATAGAACGCCTCTGCTTCGATGTGGTTGGACTGCTTTTGGCGAACGTCACCAAGCGCCTTCAATGCGTTTGCCCGCCCTAGGTCGTCCCCGGTACTCTTATGGATAGCCAGCGCTTGGGCGTAGTGCACCTCCGCTTCGATGTACTTGGACTGTTTCCGGCGGACATCACCCAGCCCTTTCAATGCGTTCGCTTGGCCCAGGTTGTTTCTGATGCTCTTATAAATAGCCAATGCTTCGGTGTAGCAGATCTCCGCTTCGATGGACTTGGACTGCTGTTGGTGGGCGTCGCCAAGCCCATCCAATGCGTTCGCCCGGCCCAGTTTGTCTCCAATACTCTCGTAGATGGCCAGTGCTTCAACGTAGGACCCTTTTGCTTGCATGTACTTGTACTGCTTTCGGTTGACGTCACCAAGCCCTTTCAACGCGTTCGCTCGGCCCAGGTCGTCCCCGATGCTGCTGAAAATGGCTAGCGCTTTGACATAGGACGCCTCTGCATCGATGTACCTTGACTGCCTTTGTTGAACGACACCAAGCCCATTCAGTGCGTTTGCTCGGCCTAGGCCGTTGCTGATGCTCGTGTGAACAGCTAGAGCTTCTGTGTAGTACATCTCTGCCTCGATGTACTCGGACTGCGCTTGGTGGACGTCACCAAGCCCTTCCAATGCGTTCGCTCGGCCCAGGTCTCGCCCAATGCTCTTGTAGATGGCGAGCGCTTTAACGTAGGACGCCTCTGCTTCAAGATACTTGGACTGCTGTTGGTAGACGTCGCCAAGCCCATGCAACGTGTTAGCTCGGCCGGGATCGTCCCCAACTTTCTCGCAGATCACCAGCGCCTCGAGCAAGGCCGCCTCTGCTTCCGTATATTTGGACTCCTCTTTGAGCATATCTGCCTTCCTGATTAATAGAGCCGCCAGGGTAATTTGGTCTTCATCAACTCGAACGATTGCCAAACCTTGCTCAAACATCGTTGATGCTTCTTCACGTCTATCCTCAAACTGACGGATTTCACCGATACGCATTAGTAGCGTAGCGGATCTGATCGGCAATTGATCGTCACTTTTCGTCGACGGGATGGCCCGTGGCTGGTTGGAATCATCTATGTCAGCTAGGGTTTCCAGTGGGCTCCCCTACTTACGATCCAACGCATGGCCTTCTGGCATTCGATGGCAGACAGTCGTTCCCTCGGGTGAAGTTTCCAACACTCTTTCATAATGCCGCAGAGCTCGCGGACTTGGGAGAGTTGATCGTCATCATAGATCGTTGGGAGCTGGCCATCGATGATTCTCATGTGAACATGAATCTCTGAATCGAGTTCCTCGAACGGGTAACGATCGGTGATAGCCTGATACAAGACGCGTAATCAGGATTGAAACAAATCGCCTTTGCTTCGAGTCCACAAACTCACCTCCCAACCAATCCAACCGAGCGCCCAAATGTCGCTGGCCAGATCCAATGGCTTTCCCTTCAAATATTCGGGCGGGGCCCAACGAACCGAACAAGCCGGACCTGTTAAGCTGATTGTGTAATCGGATACAGAAAGTTCCAATTCAGAACTTTCGTTCCATTTTGACGGGGTATGGGTCACTGAGGTCTCTGGATGGGGTGCTGAAGTGGCTCCCCGGCCTATGGTGCGTGCGGAACCGAAATCCGTAATGACAGCCCGCCTGGACGAGTTGACAAGGATATTTAGCTGAGTGATAATAAATATAAGTAGTTGTAGAGAAATAATTGGCCGCGGAACGCACCGATTTCAGATCACCATGGCGGATGGGAGGCCGGCGAGTGTGAAGATATTCCACGCCGCATGCGACATCGTAAACCTATAATGAGTTGAAAATCAGCTTTCAGTCAATGCCAGTCACATTTACTGCAATATACCAAGGATATCCGTTCGGGAAGCTCCCAAGTCCAGGAGCAAAGGAATTGACGAAGGTTGCCATTATCCTCCCACGGGAAGACTAACCAAGCAATACGATTTTCTATATCCTCCACAAATCCAATGATATTCGCGATATTCGGATGAGACAGCTGGTCGAGTAGACGGAGCTCATTCACAAAACCCTGGAGTGCATCGGTCAATTTCGTGTTAGTACGGGGAAAGAACAAACTTACCCCAAAGAATTTTTCCTCAGTCATATCACTGATGAATCTAAGCTTTTTCACTGCTACTCTACTTCTCCTCTGCCCATTGCAACCCGGAATGATGAGTGTAGCTTCCGCGACATCGGCAAAAGTGCCACCGTCTTGAGACCCCCCTTCAGCGAATTGAATGTCGGCTATATATATTCTCTTTCCTGATAAAGCTTCTAATATTTCGAGGCGTCGCTATAGCGGTGGGCAAGTAAGAACGACACGCAGAACCGCAACGCGCCTTCGTACTTACCGTAGACAGCTTGATCCTCTTGGACTTTCTTGTGTCTGATTCCTGATGTAACCGTGTTTTCCCTGTGCCTTCTAAGTGTAGATTGGGTGAGGCTTCCGTTAGAGTATCCTGTTTACGCTTGGGACGCGTCCTTTCCGGGTTGGGTGCTACCGTGTCAGGGGTAGACATGTTGATCGGTCCAAGAAACCTGGCAAATAAAAGCGATGGGCGATTCAGTTTTAAACAAGGGAGGGGGATTACGAAATTTGGAAGACGTTGAGCTGGTGCTGGTAACTGTATTTTAGGGGGTGTGGGTTGGTGCAAGTGAGGGTCAGGGTCTTGATCTCCTGGTTTCACGATGTCGAAGGCTCCTCATCTTCCAACCGAGACTCATAACTCCTTTCATCAATGGCGGCTTTTCACCGCGCCTTTATTTCAGGCTCCAGTTGTCAGGGTGCTAATAACGTCTCCTTGTGGATGCGAGGTTTGAACAGCACTGCAGTGAAGACTCAGCACCGGATCGCCTTGACAACACATCTCTCGATATCACGTTTGAACTGTGTACACTTTTGACGTCTGGCAAAGTGTCTTCTACTGTCCTATGGAACAAAGGGGCGATGTGTATTCACTTCAGGCCTTCGGGCCCGTTGTGTGTGATGAGGCTTTGACACCTCGACAACGTGCCACGGAGATTTCGCCAAGGCAGTTCCTCCAGCCCAGAAGATGTATAAAATGAACAACTCGCACCGGGGTTTATTTGAGGGGCAGACCAGGCTAAATGACTTAAGAAAGGTGAGTCAAGGGTGCCTCGAGACCTTGTTCTCGTGCAGGATCACCACCGTTTGATCATCCCAAAATCGAGAAACGCATCGGCTGATGTCCAAAATATATACCCAGGCTCTCGGAAACGGTACTGGCACAGCTCTCCGCTTGCATGTTAATTATATCAATATAAAGTGGGAGTGGTCGGATTTTCGGACGGTGCTTGGGGTGGTTTTCAGCCCTTGGTCGAACGTTCTCGGCTTGTTGTGTTTTCGAGTTCGGCAAGCCCCGGCCGGCGGCGTTCGGATTTGGAACCTACGGTTACGAAGGGTAAATAAGTGGTGTTAATCAGCTGGAGTTGCGGGGAACGAGGGTGTTCTGCTATATCAGAGAAATTGCATGTCGGCGAACCAGAACGGCGATGGGCATACTCCGGGGCTGGTTCTGAGTCGTGCACACATTTTCGCGTTGGCAGCAATACTTCCACCTTCTCCTTCTCAGCAACGCGACAACTACCGAGGAAGGGCGGGGATGGTTCCCGGAGAGGCTGTCATCGGGACCGGCTGAACGTCGGGGATTCGATTCAAATTGAATCGACGGCGATCGGATTGCCCACGACGAGGAGTTCACCCGGTAGCGAATGACATCAACTGTTAAGCGAGGCGCAAATGGCCGTTGCCTACAGCTTTCTCGGTGTCGGGTGAGTCGATAATGAACGAGCGGTCCGGAGTTAAGCCTCTATAATCATCCGTGGTAGGTTTTCTTTTCACCAAGTTCCCCCCACGACGGCCCTTGCCACAGTGCCATCAAACCGCCTAAATGCAGCTCATCCATGCGATAAGCGCGCAGAGCGTGGTTGGAAGGGCAGTCAGGCCTCAAGGCCTCAGGCTTCGGCTTTGGCACTTCTGTTCTACCAAATCAAACTAATGATGTTCCCGTTTCGTTCCTGTTCTCTATCATGAAGTTGCTGTTGGGTGTCCGCAGACACATCGCGGGCCTTTGCGCGTGTTAATTGGCCTACGCACCTCGTTGAGTGACACGTCTATCATTAGGTTTTGGACCTCTGGGACGAGGTGGCAAAGTGGAGTGCGGGTTTTTACTGCGTAGCGTCCCTGAAGCTCCACATGGTGCGGGAGAGGGTGACCAGGTCGAGTACTCAGATCATCACCTCGCTAACCTCGGGACAGTACATCAAATAACCCGGGATTAGACCTGATATATATATGTGAGAGATGTACAGGTAGTAGTTCCTATATATGATCCGGGCTTAATTCGCGCTTGAAATGGAATCAACGGTGGGTGAAAGAAGTGCTCGACAACGCTAATCGAGCTCAGCTGAGGATTGGTCAAGTGCCGGAAGGGACCCGGATGTCGTGCTATTCTCGGCGTTCGTTGAATCCGGTAGAGTGGAAGGTAGTAGATTGGTGGACGATCCCTCCGCTTGGCGAATGCACTCCAAGAGCTCGGTCAAGTTGTCCATGCCCCATTCATAGTCGATTCGCTCTGAAATTGAAGTCACCTCTTCAACCAATGCCTTTGCCTCTGCATACCGTGCCTGGAGAAGGCGTATCTGAGCTAGCCCAACCGAAGAGTCCACTCGGCCCTCGTCGTTCCGGATCCTCGTGGAAATGGTCCGCGCCTCAGCGTAGGACGCCTCTGCATTGCTGTATTCGGACAGCATTTGGTAGAAGTCACCAAGCTCTTGCAGTACGTCCACCTGGCCCATGTTGTCGCCGATGCTCTTGTAGATGGCCAGCGCTTCGACGTAGTTGGCTTCTGCTTCGACGTACTTCAACTGATCTTGGTGGACGCCACCAAGCCGTTCCAATGCGCTCGCTCGGCCTAGATCTTCCCTGATGCTCGTGTGGATGGCCAGCGCTTCAACGTAGCTGGCTTCTGCTTCGACGTACTTGGACTGATCTCGGTGAACTTCGCCAAGCACTTCCAATGCGGCCGCTCGCCCCAGGTCGTTCCCGGTGCTCGTGTGGATGGCCACCGCTTTGACGCAAAAATCTTCTGCTTCGATGTACTTCGACTGCGCTTGGTAGGCCCGGCCAAGGACGATCAATACGTTCGCTCGGCCCTGGTCGTCTCCCATGCTCTGGTATATGTCCATCGCTTTGACGTAGGAGGCTTCTGCTTCGATGTACTTGGACTGCTCTTCGTAGGCGTCGCCAAGCTCCAACAATGCGTTCGCTCGGCTCTGGTCCTCCCCGACGCTCTTGGTGATCTCCACCCCTTTGTCGGCTGCTGCTCCGGTGTACTTGCACTGCTTTTGGTAGTCCTCGCCGGGCCCCTTCCACGTATCCGCTCGGCCCAGGTCCTCCCCAAGACGCTCGAAAATGGCCAGCGCTTCCGCCTTGGACGCCTTAGCTTCTTTGTACTTGTGCTGAGCTTCCCAGGTGTACGCAAGCGCTCGCAACGTTTCCGCTCGGCCCAAGTCGTAGCCAAGGCTCTCGTATATCGTCAGCGCCTCCACGAATGCCACCTCTGCCTCAGTATATTTGGGCCCTCGGAGGAGGGTAGTTCCTTTATCGAATAGGAGGTTCGCGAGGGTGGCTACATCTCCGTCAGATCGAGCAATTGCCACACCTTGCTCGAACATTGTAAGGGCTTCTTCGTGTCTGACTTGTGATAGATGGATTTTCCCGAATCCCATTAGTAGGGAAGCAGACTGAATTGTAGATTGATCGCCACTTTTCGTCGATGGGATGGCCATAGGCTGTTTGACGTTAGCGTCGTAATCCAGGATTTCTAGGATGTTATCTAACTCACGATCCAACGGATGGCCTTCTGGCATTCTATTGCAGATGGTCGTGCTCTCGGGTTAGGTGTCCAACACTTTTCCATAATACTACAGAGCAGGCGGATTTGGGAGAGTTGAGCGTCATCCCGGATCATTGGGAGTTTGCCCTCAATGACTTTGAGGTGAATATGAACCTCTGAATTAACTTCCTCGAACGGGTAACGATCGGTGATAGCCTGACGTCGTATGAGTACTCAGGATCGACACCATTCCGCCTTTGCTTGAGCCCACAAACGCACCTCCCAACCAATCCAACCTAGTGCCAGATGTCGCTCGCTAGATCCAACGGATTTCCATCAAAATATTCAGGTGGGGCCCAACGAACCGAGCAGGCCGGGCCTGTCAGGGTGAGCGTATTATTGACTACGGCAAGTTTAACTTCAGCAGTTTCGTTTCCTTCGGAGGGTGTGTGGGTCGCTGCGGCCACAGGGAGGGGTGCTGAGGTGGCGGCCAGTTGGATCGTGCGTGCGGAACCGAAGTCGGCAATGACGGCCCGATTGAACGAGTTTACAAGGATGTTCAGCTGAGAGGTGATGGGTATGAGGAGCTGTGGGAGAAACAGCTGACTGTGAGGCCCACCGATTTAAGGTCACCGTGGCAGATGGGAGGACTTTGAGTGTGGAGATATTCCAGGCCGCACGCGACATCGTGAGT
>WSTY01000048.1:0-45818 GCA_019633465.1 Tulasnella sp. 417
AGCCTATGGCCATCCCATCGACGAAAAGTGGCGATCAATCTACAATTCAGTCTGCTTCCCTACTAATGGGATTCGGGGAAATCCATCTATCACAAGGCAGACACGAAGAAGCCCTTACAATGTTCGAGCAAGGCGTGGCAATTGCTCGATCTGACGGAGATGTAGCCACCCTCGCGAACCTCCTATGCCATAAAGGAGCTACCCTCCCCAAATATACTGAGGCAGAGGTGGCATTAGTGGAAGCGCTGACAATCTACGAGAGCGTTGGCTACGACTTGGGCCGAGCGCAAACGTTGCGAGCGCTTGCGTACACCTGGGAAGCTCTGCACAAGTACAAAGAAGCTGAGGCGTCCAAGGCGGAAGGGCTGGCCATTTTCGAGCGTCTTGGGGAGGACCTGGGCCGAGCGGATACGTGGAAGGGGCTCGGGGAGGACTACCAAAAACAATGCAAGTACACCGGAGCAGCAGCCGACAAAGGGGTGGAGATCACCCAGAGCGTCGGCGAGGACCCGAGCCGAGCGAACGCATTGTTGGTGCTTGGCGAAGCCTACGAAGAGCAGTCCAAGTACATTGAAGCAGAAGCCTCCTACCTCAAAGCGATGGGCATATACCAGAGCATGGGAGACGACCAGGGCCGAGCGAACGTATTGATCGTCCTTGGCCGGACCTACCGAGAGCAGTCGAAGTACATCGAAGCAGAAGCTTTTTGCGTCAAAGCGGTGGCCATCCACAAGAGCATAGGGTGCGACCTGGGGCGAGCGGCCGCATTGGAAGAGCTTGGCGAAGTTCACCGAGATCAGTCCAAGTACGTTGAAGCAGAAGCCAGCTACGTTGAAGCGCTGGCCATCCACACGAGCATCAGGGAAGATCTAGGCCGAGCGAGCGTATTGGAACAGCTTGGTGGCGTCCACCAAGATCAGTTGAAGTACGTCGAAGCAGAAGCCAACTACGTCGAAGCGCTGGCCATCTACAAGAGCATCGGTGACAACATGGGCCAGGTGGGCGTACTGCAAGAGCTTGGTGACTTCTACCAAATGCTGTCCGAATACAGCAATGCAGAGGCGTCCTACGCTGAGGCGCGGAACATTTCCACGAGGATCCGGAACGACGAGGGCCGAGTGGACGCTTTGGTTGGGCTAGCTCAGATACGCCTTCTCCAGGCACGGTATCCAGAGGCAAAGGCATTGGTTGAAGAGGTGACTTCAATTTCAGAGCGGATCGACTATGAATGGGGCATGGACATTGCGACCGAGCTCTTGGAGTACATTCGCCAAGAGGAGGGATCGTCCACCAATCTACTACCTTCCACTCTACCGCATTCAACGAACGCCGAGAATAGCACGTCATCCGGGTCTCTTCCGGCACTCGACCAATCCTCAGCTGAGCTCGATTAGCGTTGTCGAGCACTTCTTTCACCCACCGTTGATTCCATTTCAAGCACGAATTAAGCCCGGATCATATATAGGAACTACTACCTGTACATCTCTCACATATATATATCAGGTCTTATTTGATGTACTGTCCCGACGTTAGCGAGGTGATGATCTGAGTACTCAACCTGGTCACCCTCTCCCGTTCCACCTTTGCGCCACCAAGTGGAGCTTCAGGGACGCTATGCGGTAAAAACCCACACTCCACTTTGCCACCTCGTCCCAGAGGTCCACAACCTAATGATAGACGTGTCACTCAACGAGGGGCGTAGGCCAATTAACACACGCAAAGGCCCGCGATGTGTCTGCGGACACCCAAGAGCAACTTCATGATAGGGAACAGGAACGAAACGGGAACATCATGAGTTCGATCTGGTAGAACAGGAGTGCCGAAGCCGAAGCCTGAGGCCTTGAGGCCTGACTGCCCTTCCAACCACGCCCTGCGCGCTTATCGCATGGATGGGCTGCATTTAGACGGTTTGATGGCACTGTGGCAATGGCCGTCGTGGGCGGAAGTTGGTGAGACCTACCACGGATGATATGGAGGCTTAACTCCGGACCGCTCGTCCATCATCGACTCGCCCGACACCGAGAAAGCTGTGGGCAACGACCATTTGCGCATCGCTTCGCAGTTGATATCATTCGTTACCGGGTGAACTCCTCGTCGTGGGCAATCCGATCGCCGTCGATTTCAATTTGAATCGAATCCCCGACGTGTCAGCCGATCCCGATGACAGCCTCCCCGGGAACCATCCCCGCCCTTCCTCGTTAGTTGTCGCGCTGCTGAGAAGGAGAAGGTGGAGGTATTGCTGCCAACGCGAAAATGTGTCCACGACTCAGAACCAGCCCCGGAGTCGCGATGCCCATCGCCGATCTGGTTCGCCGACATGCAATTTCCCTGATATAGCAAACCACCCTTGGTCACTGCACTGCCAGCTGATTAACTCCACTTATTACTCCTTCGTGGCGGTAGGTTCAAAATTCGAACGCTGTCGACTGGGGCTTCGGCAATTCAACTCGGAATTCAAGACTTGACTTGGACTTCAAGTCATATTGTTGTGTGGACAGATTCGAGACAACATTCCATAGCTGTGTCGATGGATACTCTCCTTCTCATTGTACGTACTGAATGTAGTATTCATTTACGCCATGGCTGAGGATGAGGGTGTGATATCCGACTCGCCGGCATATGTGTGTGTTTGCCCGCGGCGATATTGGTCTTATGTCCGAAGGACAATTGTTCGAGAACGATCAAGCACAACGTTGGGCGGTATGCAGTCAATGGCGCGCAACAAACAGCGGTCCAGGACAACGGGAGCCCTTCCAATGTCAATCCAAACAAGTTCACGTGTCCCGTAATCGCCACCCCCCGAAGAACAGACCATCATTCCATACAATCACAGTCAGGTACGCCCAGGCCAAAACCCTCCACTCATCGTCACAGTCCCTCTAAACGAGGGCCGCTTTTGACCACATTGGTAGAGAGCTCTATCCAGGGCGTTGTTCCCTCTCGTTAACAAACTGCAATTTTTTCGCGGGAGAAGATCAGACACGCCACCCCAGCGATTACTCCGGTTCACCGCCAAAGAACAACCAACCTGACCCGCTAACCGCGTATGCAAAGCTGCCGAAGAACATCAAGGCGGGAAAAACGGAGATGGGATAGAGGTGAGTTCCGGTGGCTTCTCCCAAAATTCAACCCTGATGCTGAGATGTTTCACCCAGCTCTCGTCGCCAAATACATTCTATGTCCGATTTTCTATAACTAAATCTCAGAACAAGAACCCTAACGATAATGAACAGCGTTGGACCAAGACGCACCCAGATCGCCATCGGTCGCTCCGTTTCGTCTTCCAAGTCCCGCCAGCGTTGTCATCGCTTCGACATTCGGACCCTGGGGGAAGGAAATCGAGGACGGTGCCTACTACGACATCCGCTGGGTGTCCTTGGTTGTGACGTAGTCGGTTGGCAACCTGACCTCTTTCGGCAGCCTCGGATGCAGGGAGCGGCTGTTTGGGGAGCAGTGAACGAGGAGGTCAACGGGACAGAACCTCAAATACCCGGAATATAGGACGTCGCACCCACTCCAACTCGCCGGGAACGAGGCCAAAACGACCTTCCGAGAGCTCCCGTCGTTCATTAGCAATATCGGATCGCCAACCACGTCGAAGAAGAACGTCAAGGGGCCATGACAACTGCAACCTCGCAACTCTAGCTCGGGCCGCGACTCGAAAACGAAAAAGGTCCGACTCCCCAAAATTCTCTGGAACGCGAAAGCTTCCGATCGACTCCCTCCGTGCAGGCTACGTTCACCCTCCCGTCTTCAATCATCAGCCACACCAGCTTGCGTTACGGCGGACGTCTGCCGCTCATGTCCCGTTTTCCCAACTCCGACATCCTCGGTGAACCATCCGCGACGACGAGCGTGCCGTTGGAATATATACCAACTGTGGTTCGAGTTCGAAAGTGGAAGTAGGTCTTTTTCACCAAGTCACTCGGCAGGGTCGACGTACACCGAAGCCTTGGGCATCTGCAAGTGCAAGGGGAGCGGCTCGGGCGGAAATGGTGGTCGCGGGGTCGGGAGGTCGTGGGCTGGTGATCCAAGGCTCCTCAGTCGAGGCTTGGTGGTGCTGGGGGAGGAGGAACCTCTTCGTCACATTAGTGGGGCAGTTTGAGGCTGTGCGTAGATCTGCCTCTGAATGAGCCCCGGATATGGGCCGTGGTTCAAGCGGAGGAAGGGGTGGAGGATAACTGGAAGACCAACCGTGCACCGGGGGTGCGCGAACCGTGAACAGGGGCCTGTCTTTGTGACAACATATGGCACGTGCCTCTCAATGTTCAAAAGCCCTCATTATGTAAGCTTGAGCCCTGAAATTGCAGTCATTTTCTCGGTCCCTTTGTTCCGTACAGAGTCAACTACGCATTTGTAACAGACATCCAAAGGAGTTAATAATATCGAGAAGCCTGCTACATTCCTCGCCAGCTCTTAAGGGCCCAAAGATGACACTCTTGACCGCGCCCAGTGAAAGGGACGATTAGCACCCTGACGCCTTGAGACTAGGGCTACAGCCTTTGGTACAGTTCGTCATTGACGAAAGCAGTCAAGGGAAGAAGAGGTGCCTTTGACCCGGCGTCGGGGATCACACAGCCCACGCCGCCGGAAGTGAGCGGGCCTAGGTAACTTGCACCAACCCGTACCCTGTCGAATCTATTCAAAAGCACCACTCCGAAGACAACGAATCTTTCGAACTTGATCATCTCCCCCTCAGCTAGTACTGGATCTTCCATCCTTAGGCTTGCCAGGTTCTCAGAACGACCATGTCTTCGTCACCTGATATGGCATCACCCGATCTGGACAGGACGCGCCACAAACCACACGACGCTCTAACGGAAGTCTCGACCTTCCCGCAACCGGAGGGTACAGATGAATTGCAGTCGCGTGAGGAAATCGACACGAGAGAGCTCGAAAAGATGAAGCTGTCCCCAGTAAGCATGAGGGGGGCATTGCTGTTCTGCGAAACATCCTCAGTTGCGTTTTGTTGCAGCGGGGCCTCGAGGTTCTAGAAAATTTATCGGGGAAACGATTGAATGTTGCTGACATCGAATTCGCTGAAGAGGGGTCTCGAGACGGCGGTACCTTTTCGGATGTCGTGGCAGCGACACTCATCATTACGGGCTGCAGAGTAGCAGTGAAGAAACTTCGATTCATCAGCGACATGGCTGAGCAGAAATTCTTTAATGTAAAGATTTGATTTTTTTGTGCTTGCCACGCAACTGATCTATGCCCTCCAGGGATTCGTCAACGAGGCCCGTCTCGTAGCCAGGCTGTCTCATCCCAATATCGTGGAGCTTACTGGATTTGTGGAGGATATGGAGAAACACATCGGTTGGCTGGTTTTCCCCTGGGAAGATAATGGCAACCTTCGCCAGTTCCTTGGTTCTGGCACCTGGGAGCTCCCCGAACGGGTATCGTTAGTACGTTCCAGTATATGTGATTTGCTTTCGGCCAGGAGCTGATGTTAAACGCACCTCAGATTTACGATGTTGCATCTGGCCTGGCACATCTTCACACTCGACGGCCTCCCATCTGCCACGGCGACCTAAAATCGGTGCGCCCTGCAGTAAACCACTTCTCCCACAACTCCTAATAGCCGCTATCGCTCAGCTGAATATCCTCGTAAACTCGTCCAATCGGGCCGTCATTACCGACTTCGGTTCTGCGCGTGCTATAGAACCAGGAGCCGCTTCAGCACCCGACTCAACAGCATCAGCTCTAGCCGATGCCCCGTCCAAAGGGAACGAAACTACTAAAGTCAAAGTATCCGCAGCGAAGAACACACTCACATTGACAGGCCCGGCCTGCTCGGTTCGTTGGGCCCCACCCGAATATTTTGATGGAAAGCCGTTGGATCTAGCGAGCGCCATCTGGGCACTAGGTTGGATTGGTTGGGAGGTGGGTTTGTAGGCTCGAGCAAAGGCGAAATGGTGTCGATCTTGATTCCACGTCTTACGTCAGGCTATCACCGATCGTTACCCGTTTGAGGAAATTGATTCAGAGGTTCATATTCACCTAAGAGTTATCGACGGCAAACTCCCAATGATCCATAATGACGCTCAACTCTCCCAAATCCGCGAACTCTGTGGCACTATGGAGAAGTGTTGGAGCCATGACCCGAGAGCACGACTGTCTGCAATAGAATGCCAGAAGGCCATCCAGTGGATCGTAAGTTGGATCGCATCTGAAAATCCGGGAGATGACGCTAATTTCTAACAGCCGATGGCCATCCCATCGACGAAGAGTGGCCATCAATCACGAGTTCGTTCGGCTGCCCTACTGATGCAAATCGGGGAAATCCGTCGATCACAAGGTAGGCTCGAAGAGGCGTCAACGATGCTTGAGCAGGCTCTAGCGATCGCTCGGTCGGATGGAGATCAAACCACCCTGGTTAACCTATTAATAAGGAAGGCGGATGGCCTCCAAAGAGAGTCGAAATATGTTGATGCAGAGGCTACTTTGATGGAAGCACTGGTAATCAGTGAGAGGATTGGAGACGAGGAGCGCCGAGCGGACGCAATGGACGGGCTTGGCGACGTCCGGCGGGGGCAGTGCCGGTACGTCGAAGCAGGGACCTCTTACTCTCAAGCGTTGGCCATCTACGAGAGCATCCAGGATCACCATGGTCGAGCGAACGCATTGAAAGGACTTGGCGACGTCCACCAAAAGCAGTCCAAGTACGTCGAAGCAGAAGCCTACTACGTTAAAGCGGCGGCCATCTATAAGAGCATCGGGGAGGATGTGGGCCGAGCGAACGTATTGCTCGGGCTTGGCGACCTCCACCAACAGCAGTCCAAGGACATCGAGGCCAAAGCATACTACGCCAAAGCGGCGGCCATCTACAAGAGCATCGGGAACGACCTGGGCCGGGCGAACGCATTGAAAGGGCTTGGCGACGTCCACCAAAAGCAGTCCAAGTACGCCGAGGCCAAAGCCTACTACGTTAAAGCGGCGGCTATCCACAAGAGGATTGGGGAGGACGTGGGCCGAGCGAACGCATTGCTCGGGCTTGGCGAGGTTCACCAAAAGCAGTCCAAGTACGTCGAAGCAGAAGCCTACTACGTCGAAGCGGCGGCCATCCACAAGAGCATTGGGGAGGACCTGGGCCGAGCGAACGCATTGCTCGGGCTTGGCGACATCCACCAAAAGCGGTCCAAATACGTCGAGGCCGACGCCTACTACGTCGAAGCGTTAGCCCTCTACAAGAGCATCGGGGTTGACTTGGGCGAAGCGAACGCATTGCGGAGGCTTGGCAAGGTCCACCAAAAGCAGTCCAAGTACATCGAGGCAGAAGCCTACTATGTCGAAGCGTTGGCCATCTACAAGAGTATCGGGGACGACCTGGGCCGAGCGAACGCATTGGTCGGACTCGGCGACGTCCACCAAAAGCAGTCCCAATACGTCGAGGCAGAAGCCTACTATGCGGAAGCGGTGGCCGTCTACAAGAGCATCGGCGCGACCGAGGCCACGCAAGCGCCCTGCTCGAGCTTGGCGACGTCTCCCGAAGGCAGTTCAAATACATCAAAGCAGAGGCGTCCTACATCGAAGCGCTTGCCATTTCCACAAGGATTGGGGCCGACCGAAGCCAAGTTACCTGTTTCCTTGGGCTAGCGCAGATTCGGCTTCATCAGGCACAGTATGCGGCGGCGAAGGCTTTGGCTAGAGATGCGACTTTAATTTCAGAGCAAATCGACTATGGATGGGGCATGCGTTCCTCGACCAAGCTCTTGGAGGAAATTTGCAAAGCGGAGGGATAGTTTGCCACTTTATTACTGCCACCTACCCCCTCCATCAAACGGCGAGGATAGCACATAACACGGGATCCTTCTGGCAATTGACCAACCCTCATCTCGGTTGCTTTAACGTTCCCAAAGCCACCTTCCAAATCACTTCCACCCCCTGTTGATTCCATCTCAAGCACGCCCTAAGCCCGACCATGTAAATTAACTATCCCGTGTAAATCTTTCACATATACATCCCAGCCCCCCTGCCGAACTATTTGATGTCCTGTCTGTAGGTTAGCTAAAGGATTGATCTAAATACTCAACCTAGTAATCTCTCTCGCTCTATCCTTGAGCCACCAAGTGGGGCCTTAGGTATGCAAGAGGGGACTATGGCAGGCTTGAATCTAGGACTAGCGAACAATTCATTGTTCTATCGTGGATTTTGGTTGGATGAAATGTATGGCTACGCGCTGTACGCGTGATGCATAAGTAAACGATTCATAAGAAAGAATGTACCAGATTACACACCTTTAGTAGCCACCAAATTTCAAATCTAGTGGGACCCCCCCATTTTGAGATTTCAAATCTTATTAATGTCCGCCCATGGCTGGTTATCTCATTTCAACAAATCTAAGGACCTCTCGATTGCCAAAGATTTCTGCGCCGAAAAGATGCCCCTACGTTACAATAATCGTAATGGAAGCACAATCACATCCCCCCATATGTTGGATATTTCTCATGATGGCACCATCGAACCTGTTCTCATTTTGAGATGAGAAATCCATTTCGCTCCGGAAAATGAAATGAGAAATCATGAAATGAGAAGATGATATGTGCCTGGTGTCAGCCACTGGGATGACCAGCCGGCAAACTGTGGGAAACCTACCTGAGTGTGCGGGATTCCTTGAGCAGGACGATTCCAGTAGAAGGAGCAAATCTTATTGGGTTGCTCGCCAACCCCTATCCACCCGCCTCGTAAATTCAAAAGGCCGGTGCTTCTACGTCCCACGGTTGGTGTGACAATAACGAGCGACTCACTCCCTGCCTCCTCACTGCGCTCTCCATTTCCTGTGTATTGCCGAATCACTCAAAGAAATATATAAATATAATCAATGTGTCTCATATCTAATTATCAGCGCTATCATTGTACAGCCTATGTCTCTGAATGAGATAGGACGGGCGGTTAGCTGGGTTTTCGCCAGGATACTCGGGAACATTACTTTTGCAAATAAAGCCTTTGTCTCCTCGTTCAGTTGGTTGAGCCGTCGGTCCTCCACTGCCAGGTCATCATCAATCCCGCTCGTGAATAGTTTCGAATCGAAATCCCTTAGGAACCGAAGTTTTTCTGGCCCGCGACTTCGAGAAACAGCCACATATGCGTTGAATTGACTGATGTGGCCTGTTCCGGGTTTCCCGATATCTACAATGACATGATCAATAGTTTGCCCTTGAGACTTATAGTCGGTGAAAGAGAATGCCGGAACAAGTCCGTATTGGTGCCTCGTTATGGTGGTGTGTTTAGACTTGTCCTCGTTACGCTGAATCCGGAATCGGTGTGTCGACGGGAGGACGGGTATTTCACCGTGCGCGAAACCGCCAACTATCCCGCTTGGCGGATGATCCAGCTTGAGGACAATCGCCTTCGGCAACCGACTTAGGCTAACCACCCCTTGAGTTTGGTCCTTGGATATGTCGTCGTCAGCAAGGATAATCTCCTTGATTAGTCCACTTGCGCCCTTCGATAGGGTAGCCTCCTTTCGGTGACGAAATGTAACCATTACTGGCATTCCTTCCGCTACTTCTAGCATGGATGGGAGATGGCCCGTTCGATCCTCTGTGCACGTGGCAATCGCGCGTTGCTCCGACCTCGTTGGGGACCGCCTGTCTCTCCCGATCTCGTCACAGCAAGGAATCCTAAATAGTGCCTTTTTATGAGTCGCACACCATTTCCGGATGGCCTCCGCGTTCCATTGAATCCGTACAGCATTACGTGATGTCACCAATACCGCGGATGACCAACCCGGTTCTTGAAAATCCGGAACGCGACAGGCGGGATTAGTTAACACTAGGCCCTTCATAAAGCGAATATCCTCCTCGTTGCACGCGCCAAACCGCGCACGCGACAATATTTGCGCCCATCTACTGTTGGCAGGAACTCGCTTCTGCTCGGTAAGCAAAACGACCGTCGTGAACTGTTCGATTATTCCCCTTCCGGAAGCCGCATAGGGATTCGGGATAGTTCTCTTGTAAAGGGCAGTGTTTTCGTGTCGTACTGGGGGGAATTGGTGGTAGTCGCCAAAGAAAATGTTGTTCATAAGTCCTCCAAAGGGCCGCAACAGAGACGACCCCGGAAGTCCTGCATGCGCATTCCCCACTGCATCAGATGCTACAGACACGAACTCCTGGGGCAGCATTGATACTTCATCTCCTAGGAGGTAACGTTTGCCGCGTAAATGCTGTTCCCTCTTGTTTTTTGTCGACTCCGAGGGCGGGCCGGTGTTCCGATCCGTCGGGTGAACAGGAGGTATAACCATCAAGTGATGGAACGTGCTGCCACTAATGAGGTTTGAGGCGACACCCGTGGAACCTGCCTTTGCCAATAAGTGTAGTAGACCTCTCTGCTCAAAAACCCATGTCATTGCTTCAATGACCTTGGACTTCCCGGTTCCTGCTTCTCCTATCACGAGCATTAAGAGTTGCTCCGGCTCTTGACCCGCAAGGGTGTCGCAAAGATGATCGTCAAGGATGCTGACTGCCCGTCGCTGATCTTCACTGAGCTCTTCAAGAATAGCTCCATCCAGTCTCTCGCTTGGTCCCTTAATGGTAACGCCCGGAGGGACAGGCCTCGGCACCCAAATATCGTTTTCTTCGTCAAGAATGTCCCCGAGCTGCGGATCCACTTCGGTCAGACGGTCCACCTCTTCTTTCCATTTTATGGTGTCGGACTCAGTGACCTTGCGGGGTTGAAACATGGGTGTGGACTCCCACTGATCAGGCCGACTTAATAAACCACAGGACTGCCCGATACTGATGGCGACCTCTCCATTTCGCCACTCCGGTAAAGAGCAGCCATGGCGAACTGCCAAATTGTCACTCGCAAGCGACTCTTCCTCGCCTTCGGGCGCTGTGTTGGGTTGGTGGTCGCTCGGGCCTTCCTCTTCCGGGTCATCCTCTATGCAGTCATCGAATTCGGCTGCCATGCTTTGCCTCGCATCCCTCTTCCTATCCTCTGCTGCACCGTCTGCAGTCTCATAATACCACTGGATGTTATCCATAATGTCCCGCTCACGTTTGGAACAGACTCCAAGGTATTCGTCGAAGGTTGCTTCGAATGACACGCCCTTTAGCTCGGACAATGACTTCCAGGGCTTGAACAGCATAAGCATAGAAGCGCAGTAAAGACTGCGAGTAGTGGGGTCGTCGCGTCGTGGAAACCAGGGTCCAATGAACTCCGGCATTGTTTCGTGTTCAGGTTTCCGGACCACTCGGACATGCGTATCCGCACGCGGATGTTGGGTCTGGTATGGACACCTCTCGCTTTGGTTTCCATGCAACTCCGCGGATACCACATCCTTCTCTCCTTTTCTGGCTTCATAGGTTCGAAGAAGAAAGAAAAGCAAGCCAAGGTTTGCCACGCCATCGCCTCGAAGACGATAGTCCTCCACTTGCGATTTCGCGGCAACCTTGCTATTGCCAACAATTTGGAGACGAATATCCTAATAAAAAAGCTTGTAAGATTTTTTATTATATCAAGAAAGGTCGGCAACTTACCATATCCCGTGACTCCCCGTGATCCTCTGATGAATGGTCTTCCCTATTACTAAACAGAAGGGGTCAGACGGGGGCATTGCGGGATTGTACCATGAGCTTACATAGGAGAAACTAGTTCCGGGAATGTTCGCTTCAACTCGTACATCATAGCAGACCACATAATCGTGACGAATGTATGAGAGTAATAGCGATCTCCCCATCCCTTGATATAGCTAACGAGCTCAGGCCCCGAAAGCTCATGCTCCCGTGCCAAAGTGTTGAGGCATTTCGAAATAAGTCGCTTATTACGATTTCGTATATCTTGGTTATGTTTCTCCTCCTCCATATGGTATGCAACCCGGCGAGATATCAGGGCACCAGCATTGACAGACTTAACCTGCTTTTTGGTGATATAGTCTGTGACATAGAAAGCCAATGCAATGACGGCCGCGCCGCAAAGCAATAGTTTCATGTCATTGTTGGCTCCCGTGTACAGAGTAAGTGCTGGGCACCAAGCATTCAACCACTCGAAGGTCCGTTTAGGACCCCACTCTCCGGACTCGGTAACAAAGTCCGCATCGGCAAGTGGAAATGGCGCACGACGCTTGCATACAATCTTTCCTTTGTATGACCTTTGACACCCTGGTCCACAATTATGACGTTGGGCCACCGAAACGACGTCGAATTCACGGCGCTTTGCTGCAACCTCGTCGGCAGGATCAGGCGGTCGCGACCATGCAACGTGAGATTTGAGATTTGTCTTGGTGTCGTAAAGCTTGATGTCGATACCGTCTAAGTGAGCACGGATATTGCGTTTAATAAAATCCCGGATAAGCTGTCGGAATTCGTCGGAAAGAAGAAGCTCCTTCATCTCCTGCCCTGTGGGAGAGCCCAACAACCAAAACAGGATGTGTAGGTGAAGGGTACCACGTCCTTGTGACTCCACAACGCCAATATATGCGCGAACTTTTCCTAATATCCCTTTTCGGCGGAAGAGCCCTTGCAGAGGCGACGCCTTGATTCCGAACAGCTCCTCAAGCAGAACCTTTACCAGGTAATGGAAAAACTTTGCGGCTGCATAGGGATCATCGGCAATTTTGTGAGAGCGTGTTCGAGCGTCAGGACCCAACTCCGGATTGAAGTCGTCCATGTCGATATCTTCCTCTCCGGTAAAAACTTGAGCCACGGGGTCGTCAATGTCGCACGGATTGATGGTGCACCAAACAGTAGGGGGAGATATAAAGGCCATGACGCCGTAAATACGACGTCGAATCGACCTTCTAGAGGCATCCGAGCCCATAACACGAGCGCTCGTGGCATATATCTGCCGCCGAAACATTGCCATTGCCGGCGTTAACCGATGTCGATCTCCGCCTCCACTGGAAAGGGCTTGTTGAATCTCCGTTGCCGTAAGGCTCGCGATCTCCGCTTCGCATCGCTCATATACTGGTCGAGAGATTTGAATGCTGGCTGAGGCACAGACTTGTCGTTTGTGCAGAACACCAAACACTTGGGCGATGAAGGCGGGATTCTTGCGGAAACGCCCGTCATGATGGTCTAGTGACCATCCTCCATGGCGGTGGTATGAGACGTGAGTCGGTCGATCGACCTCAAATCCTCCTGCTCCGTATGGGAAAAGACAAGGGAAAGCTCCAAGTAAATGATTGGGATTCTCCGCTCCGCCATCCGTAAATTTCCCTGTTAACGAATCTGTCCTGGGCCACTCGCAGACAAAATCGCCTCCTCGTCGCACTGCTATCCCTTCTTCACGCTCTGCTTCCGACAGGTTGGCAATTGCGGATCGAAGCAGAGCGGCAGAATCGAGTGACGATGTCTCAGCATCCACAACGCCCATTTGTTGTAACGGCACGACAGGACTTTCATGGCTATCGCCTTGGCAATGTTTATCAGCATACTACACTGCAACTTCTCATAGCACAAGACCTACCAATCGATGAGCCCTCAATGTCAGGGTCTGTTGTGTCTGGCCGACTATGGTGGGCTGGTGATTGCGACCGACAAAATGAACACGTGTCAACACTTTGATCACAAGAATACCACCAAAATCAAAGTCTTACCTTCAACATCATCGTCGTCACCTGGATGTGGCACGTATCCTGTGTCGTTATCCGCTGGGCTGCCTTCGTCATCATATCGTACGTTCGTAGAAATCGACTCGGGAACCCCTCCGTCAGGTAAACGCCCTAGCGCATCTTCATCTATTTGGATGTCCTTGTAGAGCAGATTGTGCTCTTTAAGCCAGAGGAGTGCTGCAAGAACTCGATGGCGTCGAACTCGAAATAAGCCTTGCATGCATCTCTCCGGGCGATCTCGTGGCCCGACGAATGTAATGGCGATGGTGGATGCAAGGAGCTCCGGGCCGTGAGGAAGTCGTTTGCTCCCAACGAACGACGCGATCTCCGAGGTATCCAACCGGTAAGTTGAAACGTTTCCGCGATATCCCATTTGAAGGGATTGGGGGTCAAATCGTCGGGTCTTTGGATACAGCTTGTAGACGAAGGCCGTTGGAAAGTACAACGCGATGAGAAGTTGCTCAGGCCGCGTAAGAACCTCGAGTTCAAATGGTACCTCTCCGATCCACATATTATTGGCCAGCGCACACCACGGTAGCCGATCATGCTCCAAAGACCTCCTACACTCCTTGCACAATGCTCCCCACTCCTCTTCTCCTTGACACTGGACGGCAGGTCGGTGAAGACCAAGACTCTGGGTGAGCTCCCAGCTCCTATGTGGATCCGTTGGGATCAATTTGCTCTGGTTCGGAATTGCGCTCACCCGAATCCATTCGGTTTCGCATTTGAAGACCTCCCGCGCGCAAACCATGCACGTTGCAGATGCTAATGCAGCATTACTGGTCCGTTCTCTATATCGCTGGATACAGTCATTGTGGTCATCGATACTGGGAAGCGACATGAATTCTTGAGTGTCATTGTTGAAGGTCTCATGGAGGAATTCGTTCGGCATTGAATAACGTCTTTTTGATGGTCGGGCTGGGCTCGGTGAGGTTTCATCCGCCGTTGATACTGCCGAGATCGTTCTCTTGGAGCCACTGGTTCGTCGAAGCTCTGCTTGCGACACAACTTGATTCAACTCCTCAGCAGGAAATCGCTGGACCATCTCCTCTATGAGCTCATCCTTCCGAAGAAGGCCACCGTGTTCAATGCGACCCCGGCATATGCGGCGAAGCTCCTGGACTGTGAGATAGTGATGAAGACTTGCAACGAGGTCTCTGGAATTGGAGTTCATGAGGAAGACGAGAAGACTTCAAGAAACACAGCTCAAACTGCGCAGGCTACAACGACACTCCTCTAGCCCAAGTCAAAACTGGGGTGTCGAACGATCCCTTTTCCCCATATTGTCCCTTTGGGTCACCACATTTCGTCATGCCCGGGCTTCCGATCCCTCACAGCATCATCGTAGCCCAAGCTCCTCGATTTTGCTCCACCTGTGGAATATATAACGAAGGCATGATCCCAGTCGACACCAGCTGCTCTATCAGACAAACACCCTCACTCATCCCACTCATCGAAATCTCTCTATCGTTCGTCCCCTTTGCTCAACAACCGTTTCATCCATCATGTCCACCCCGCCAGAAGACCATATTATCACCGAAAAGGAAGCCTCCTCTCATCACGATACCCGCCTTTCATATGAACTCTACACAGGCAGGGCGTCGAACCTCAATCATCTGTTTCATTGGGAGAAGAAGACCGACGGAGACCATCTCATGACCCGTAAAGGACCCGAGTCGGTTTCAGCAAGCCTCATGACTCTTGCCCGTGTAGCGCCCCAAGGGTGTTTCGTCTCGCCCAAGTGGATGGTAGCCACCAACTTTGGGCTAAGCTCCCGCAAGCATTCCCTCAAGCTCGTCCCTGCCAGCGAATTTTCATCACTTAGCAAGGCGTTCGATAATACATGGAGGGCCCTCAACAACATTCAAGCCTATGAAACCTCCTGGAAATCTGAGAAGAAGGCCAACTTATTGGAGGGAGGTGAAAAGGATAGTTCAAAAGCTCTCATTCTAAAGTTGAACGCATATAGAAGGGTAAGCTCATCGTTCCTGTTCCTTTGCTCGACGAGATTCTCGTCGCTTATACTTGTTGTTTGCAGAAGAACCCCCGCGATCCCTCTGACGAAGGAGACTGGGACAAGATTGAAGCCTGGGACGGCGACTTGGCGGTGAAAGCCCAGATCAAGGAAAATATGGGTAAGTACCCAGAAGTTCGGATCTAGACCCCTATCTAATTACCGCCTTCACTTTTCATGCCCAGAAAACGTATATGTCCCTCAACTGGCAAAGGTATACGACTACGCCACCAAACAACGACTCAGTGCCAACGAAGTTGAACACAAGCTCCCCGGTGCTCTTGTGGAGGTTATCTATACAATCAAGCATTGTTACCTCAAGCAGAGCAAGACCCACTCGTTTTCGGCGACGATCCAACAAATAATCGTCATCGAACCTCTGGACAACGATCCAATCCCGACCATCTTCGACAATCACGACTCGTCCATGCCCTTGATCCTTTCTCCGACGAAAAAGCGTGTGCGCCAAGATGAGGAGACCGGAGATGAAGGTGATGACGGAAGCTCCGATTCCCGCCCTTCCCCAGCCAAGAAAACCAAAGCCCCGAAAATGTCAGCCACCCCCAAGACCCCAACTGCGTCGAACAAGAAGACGGCGACTTCTAAGCTGCGCAGCCAGACCCAGCGCAAAGTTCAGGCTAAGAAAAAGAATGCCAAACCAGACGACGAGAGTGTCGCAAATCAGGAAGATCATGTCAGCGATGGCACTATCGAGTCGGATTCTAATTAGGCGCATCTATTCGAAGTAGTTCCTGCCGTTGTTTCCGCATCTCGCAATTTCCTAATCGAATCCGAATAAATTTTGAACTAATATTGGCGTTAGGACCCCCTGAGGTTGACCCTTACGCATTTCGCATGTCACGTTAATCACGTTTCTGTTCCCGAAACACCGTCATCCACACATCTCCACGAGTGCGGCATACGTTGAACACGCCCCTGAACCTGAAACGTATGATCATCTCATGGTCCAAGAGGGATGCAACACCCGAAATAGTGATGGATTGAGGACTCCCAATAGAGGGCCACTCTCTCCAACTCATTATCGATCACCATTTCTCCTATCGGATTAATACTTCTTTACAATAGAATCTAATCAAGACATAGTGTGGCAGCGTCTATAGAAAAAATCCCTATAGGTCGATAAATGAAGGGATAGGAAAATGCGGCGCTAAGCGGCGAGCAACCCCCTGGTCGCTCCGCATGCGACGTTGCAAGTATGTAAATATCATGTGAAGTGCAATACGTGTTCCTCAGATCGCTGCAGGGCAGGGCTCTTGGCTGGGTGCCGGTGGCGGGGCGTAGGGAGGCGTGAGATCCTGGTGTTCGAATTCTACTTTGGGGAAAGATACATGCTTAGACAGGCTATTTTGTATTGCTAGGAGTACTATTAGATTCGCCTAGATGAAGGTTTTCGGTTCGTTTCTTTAGCGTCAGACTCCAAAAATTGAGAAAGCTACGGACTAAGCACTTTTTGGGCGCGAAGGGTCTTATCGGTAGCTGTGACTGCGGATTTGGAACTGGGATAGCAAAGCGCCAGCTCTAGTGACTATATACGTGTTATCTAATAGCTTTTGGGTTCCTGGAATGAAATTTAACGACTTTTCGGGCTTTCTTCCAATGTAGGGCGGAAGTGGCTTCAACGTGTGTATTTTTCCAAATCCGATTGACACCAATACTGCTTCGGGTTCCACGATTGTTGACTAAAACAAAACACATTTGGCTTATGTTAATATAAAGGTATTAATCTCTTTCAAATAGGGAGGAATGTCTGATCGTACGTTTGGTGCAACGCAATTCCGAGTCTAGGTTGCATTGTTCCATGTAGAATAGCTTGAACCTCAAATGTACACTCACGGCTCCACAAAAGATTAAGGGGGCCCTCGTTAGTACATACTATACAGAAGTGAGAGTTTCTTTATTCTATGGAACACAAGTTACTAAAGGGGCTAACAGGAAATTTTATCAGCAACAATCTTCACATCCCTCAACCGTAGGCTTGTCATGGGCCACGGTGGCCTTCGAGCTGAGCCAATTAAAAAGTCTAATCATGCATCGCGCCCCCTTATCAGATCCTACGACATACTGCTCCCAATTTTACGACAGCCCCCAGGTTTTGCACCTGCCGTGTTTGGCAGGCAGGGCATCCTTCCGTTGATGGATTCGGTTTTGGTAGCCATTGCACCCCCTTGCTAGTGCACAACGGACATAGGTTAGCGTTACTGCCCCACTTTTTACGATGTATGTCCTCTATTCTTACGTACTGTAAATAGCAGACGTACTAGCTACAATAACAAACCTTCATTACTTGCCCATCGCTGCCCAGTTCAATTTTTTCAACACCTCCGACCCTACTTTCGAACCTAATTCTAGACTAAGTCATGTAACAGAGGCCCATGTAAGCATACCAAACATGTGTTCACGCTCCAACGCCCCAAAACCTATGATCAAAATGGTAGTACAGACAAAGTTGATCAATGGGTAAGAAATTCAATTGCAAAATCCAGCTCGACATGAGAACTGTCAACCAGTGAGATGGGAAACAAGAAGATGATAAAATGAGATCAGAAAGGGAAGATGATATCAGAGGGTGAGAAAGGCATATGACAAAGAGACACCATAAGCAAGGGACAGGAGGGGGAATGAGAAATATGAAATGAGATGGGTGGTGCAGGACATTCAACGAGATTAGAAGCTATGTCGTTTCTAGCTAGATGAGAAGTGCGTGCTGCGAATATAATCCCGTTAGGGAGCTCAGATGAGATCACACGCTACGGGCGAGACTTAGTAAGATTTCAAATCTCAGAATGGGCCTTGCCCGGTAGATTTGAAATCTAGTATCTACTAAGGCTCGATTACATGATGTGTGCAGGGGAGCAAGGATGGGAGAGGCTGATAGTCTAAACGATAAACGATAAGCTTCAGCTACCGTAGCCAAAGGGCCGTGAAAATCAAAAGTACAGGAGACGACGACCCAAAAATCGAATCGCATTGAACTCCGCTTGTTTCGTGGGCGGAGTCCGTCTACGAATACTACCAATGGACAAGTCAGCGGCGCCAAATTGGTGGCAAACGATGTACCTCCACAAATCCGACTCGGAACGTGTGAGAAGTTCGATAAGAATATTCGACTGGAGTAGCCAGGGTTGCGAAAGACAACTTACGTGAAACCAATTCCGCATGGCAAATCTAATGGTATTGAACTCCGTCCGCTAGACAAGCGTTGTCTAGCGGACGGAGTTCATTTCCGAACACCAGGCACGGACAAGTCAATGACGTTAAAGTTGTGGCAAGCGACCATAGACTTACACGAGCTCGGTTCTGAAAAGGCATCAGCGGCTCCAAGGAATGGTGCGCGGAGGAAGAGAAGGTTATTCCATGAGGGTTGTAGTGCTTGGAAGGAGGGCCAACGGGGGCCGTTAAACACCCGTTAAGGTGCAATCCAGCGCCACGCGCCTTCGGTGGCTGCACAATCGGAACTCAACACGGCTTCTGTGTCCCAATGAGACGACACCTATAGAAGTGACTTGCAAACTTGACTTGTCCCATGCAAGTCAAGTTTTTTCTATAGGACAAGTCGATTTGTCGCGTCATATTTACAAGTCACTTTATCCTGTCTGCCAATGAGACTATAGCTCGTCATAATTGCAAACTCGGCATGTGTTTATTTTATCTCTGTGGATGAGTGTGCCTCTTCGATTCGGCCCAAGGCCTGTTCCCACTCGGCATAATTTGGTGTATCATGGTATTCGCTGACATCGAACACGGGTATATTGTCTGTTGAGCGGCCGTACCCACAAAGAGTTATATCCCTCTCCTTATTTTTCCCTGAGGTTGATTTTTGTTTTTCTCCCTTCCATTTGAGCAGGGGCAGGTCTATTTAGGTGAAGGGGGCTGCGCCGCCCGACACACCGCTTTCTGCCTTGAACAAGTCAGGACCCTGACGGAAATCATAGAAAACATACAGGTCTTCTCAGTAGAATCAGCCACGTAACTAGCCAACGTTGCTTTGCATTAGCGCAAGCAGCTGTAAACCCTCTCTCTCCCTCTGCCCCTCTCCTCATAAACCATTCGGTCGACTGCCCTCAAACTGCAAGACACTAAAATCGACTGGTAAAATCGCCCAGCATCCTCTCGACTGAGGATTCGATGTCACAGTCCAAAATACACCTTGCTGGAACTTCTTCGTATGGCTCCAACCGTACTGGTCCCTCAACAACGTTTCAACCGACCGCCAAACTGGTACGTATCTGCCGACTTTCAAGCCCAAGCTTGAATACTCAGTAAAATAGATGTATATTGCAGAGAAATAAACTCGAAAAGCTCGCGCATTGGCGAATTAGTCCCTCCGCAATCACGTTCCCGGAAATGGAGCTCGAGTTCAAGGGAGGATCTGCAACAGTGTCCCGAGCATTCTTAGATTCTACGATCATTATCGAAGACTGTAGTGGAAAATCTCGGAATACCGAGGCCGAGGGTCTGGATATGGAAGACCAACACCTCGAATCCAAGGACCTTGTCGAAGGGCGAGAAAACAATGTCCAAAGCCAAGAGAAGGGGGTAAAAGCCATGGAAGAGATACCCAAGAGCGATGAGGCAGCTGAGAAGCGGGCTCAAGAGCTTGATAGTAAGATAATTGGACGGCGGAAGGTCGGTGGCGCTCAGACTGTCTGCCGCTAGAAAGGAATCGTTGAGCAGACATTCTCCTTCAACGTCACAGACGGTAGCAGTGAAAAAGATGAAAACATCAGGTGATTTGGCTCGGGTATTAGGGGTAAGCATGTGCCACTCGATCGCCGGCAGAGGACGTGCTAAGCTTTCCTCAGCTGACGCTCAGGGAATCAGAGCTCTTGATTGAGTTCGAACACGAAAACATCGTAAATCTTGAGGGAATTGTTGAAGACGTATCAAGAGGCATAATATGGTTGGTGTTTCCCTGGGAAGAGAACGGCAACTTGAGGGAGTTTCTTGCCTCGGGAGATTGGGAAATCCCTGAGCGAATCTCATTGGTACAGTCAGACCTATTTCTACTCAACCAAAGTCTGAGGCTCTCAATTAAAGATTGGGGGCGTGTCCAAAGGGGTTCAATATCTCCACAGTCGGCGTCCCCCAATTTGCCATGGCGACCTTAAATCAGTAAGTGGCGATTCGTCCCAGACGATGGCCTTGGTGAACTTATCGTATTCATTCCAGGCCAACATATTGGTTAACTCGGAGTACCGCGCAGTGATCACGGACTTTGGCTCCGCTCATCGTGTCATCACCAAGCACCCGGACAAGGAAGAAGAGTCAAAAGAAAATAAACCAACAGCATCGCCCTCACTGACTGCAACGTATTGCGCTTCCGAAAACACCATAACCCTCACTGCGAATCAGTACACCCTTCGTTGGGCCGCTCCAGAGATCTTGACGGAGGACGAGTCTGGCCTGGGTAGCGATATCTGGGCATTCGCGTGGGTAGCGTACGAGGTCAATCAGAATTCCGATACCATTCGCGTTAGATTCTTACAGATTGGCGCTAAAGCAGGTCATGACCAAATCCATACCGTTCCAAGATGAGCAAACAGCCGGCGCCGTGATCAACCGCGTTGTTCAGGGACACCTCCCATCGATCACCGGTGACGGCAGCATGTCGCCGATTCGGGCCCTTTGCTCCCTTATGTCCGAGTGTTGGAGGATTGACCCAAGAGAGCGACCAACTGCCGAGGACTGCGAAAAGTCAATCAGGTGGATGGTGAGTAGCGGCAGGGTGAGACCAAGCTACGCGTGATTGACTATCTTCGATTACAGCCGATGATTATTCCAAACATAGCTCGCTCTCCGGCTCTTCTCATGAAACTTGGAGTTATGCGCCGGCGGCAGGGAGATTATTTCGGCGCGTCGAAATTCTTCACCGACGCGCTGAGTGCCTTCACGGCTGAGGCCAACACCAGGGGCAAGGCACACGCACTGTCAGAGATGGCCCAGATACATTGGATTCAGGGCAAATACGACGACGCCATTAGTTGCTACTCTGGCGCCTTACAGATCCATACCGACATTGGGAACAAACAAGGGAGAGCCTTTGTTCTTTGTGGATTTGCCGAGGTACATCAGCTTCGAAATGAGTACGCCCAGGCCTTCGCGCTTTACTCTGATGCCCTGAAGATCTACAACGATCTCAGCAACGGGCAAGGGAGGGCTGTAGCTCTGAGGGGTCTCGCTGACGTGCATCGGGCTCGGAAGGAGTACGGCCAAGCCGTTATGTTATACTCTCATGCCCTGCAAATCCACGCCAACACCAGCAACAGAAACGGGAAAGCTGAGGCTTTAAAGGGTCTCGCCGAGGTTCACCGGATCCGAAAAGAGTACAACCAGGCCGTCGCGTTTTACTCTCTGGCACGAGACATCTTCACAGACATCGGCAATCGGCGAGGGAGAGCGGGCGCGTTGAAGGGTCTCGCTCATGTTCACCAAAATCGAAACGAGTATGACCAGGCGCTAAGGCTCTACACAGAGGCCCTACAGATCTGCACCGACATCGGCGATGGACCAGGGAAAGCGGACGCTCAGCTCAGCGTTGCTCGCTTCGACCGGCTCCGAAGGGGGGACGACCTTGCGGCTAGCTTTTACTCCGATGCTCTACAAATTCGCCCGAACTCCGGGAGAAGACTGGGCAAGGTGTCCGCTCGGTCGAACCGTGCTAGTACTAGTCACGACTAGCGGTGTAATGCAGTATATCGGTATACATTTGGTGTTAACATATTTGAAAGCATTGGGAATATTCAGGATGCGGGTCTGCGGACGAAACAACGTTAACGTCGCTCGTCCACCGTCAGATCCCTCTCCAACCGTTCTCTTCGGGACAGAGGGGAGCCATTGATTCTTTTGTTGCAGAGAACATGTGGCCGCTAAGTTCATGCAATAATAGTGGAAGATTTGCGCATTCAGGTTAATCTTGAGTTGGATGGATGATTGGGGAGGGGAGGAAAGTGATGAGGCACCTGGGCGGAGCACTCTGGTCTGGACGGCCAGTGAGTGTTGCCGTTCCACGGAATACGGCGTTGCATGTGTGCTCAACACTTAGAGTCAGCAAAGGTACGACCATTTGTAGAAGCTATTATGCATCGGTGCGGATTTCACGTGTAAGCGAGTACCGGTTCTCGAGAACCTGGGGGTGCAAACACTTCGGAGTTTGAATCGTGTGCGGACAAGTTCGAGGCAACCCTCCATGACTGAGTCGTTGTATACTCTCCTTCCCACTGTCCACAGAGATACTAGCAATCATTTACACCATGCTTCTATGGCTAGGTATGAGGGTGTGATGTGTTCCCTTCCGACTTGCCGGGAGATGTCTGTGTCCTCCGGCGGTGATAGCCTGCTTATGTCCGAGGACTGAATTGTTTGGAAAAACGATCAACCACTCCACCCCACTCAGTTCAAGAACACCTCTGGGCGGTATAAACTCAATGGCGCGCAAGAATCAATGGTCAAGAACACCGGGAACTCTTCGAACGACAATACAAACCAGAATTTGCGTGTCTCATAACCATCACCGCTGAAGGACGCATCATCATTCCATGCAGTACCCAGCCACGTACACACCAGCCTAAAGCCTTCCACTGATTGTTCAAGTCTCTCTATATAGGGACCGATTTTGTCCACACTGGTAAGCAATTCTATCCCAGGTCTTGTTCTCTCGTTGACAAACTGCAATGTTTCGCGGGAGAAGATCCGACAGCTGACCACCCCACGGATTACCACCAAACGAGAACCCACCCGATGGGCCAACCGCACACGCAAGGCTGCCGAAGAACATCAGGGCGGGAAGAATGAGGATGGGAGAGACGTAAGTTCCTCTTCCTTGTCCCAATATTCAAACCTGACGCTGATATGTTCTAGCTGGATCTCACCCCCCAAACTGGCACCTCTGTCCGCTTTCTGCTGTAAAACTCGTAACAAGAACCTCGTCGGCAATAGACGGCGTCGAGCCAAGACCCCCAGACATCACCCTTGAACGCTTCGCCACGTCCTCGAAATTCTGGCCAACTTTGTCACCGCTTCGACCCTCAGATCCTGGGCGAAGGAAAATCAAAGACAGCACCCACTACAACATCTACCGGGGGTCGTGAGGCGTTACGCAGTCGGCTGGTAGCTTGACTTTCTCGGGAGCCTCAAATGTAGGGGGCAGCTGCTTGTCGAGCGGTGGAGGAGAACCCGACAGAAACCTCAAATACCCGGAATGGAGGACGCGTCTCTTTCCGCACCCACTCAATCTCCGCCGAGAACAAGGCCAAAACAATCCTCCGAACTCGCCGAAGCAAATTAAGAATCAATCACCCCGCCGAGTTGCGGAAGCTGCAGTATGGATACGAAGAGCTGTTCAAGGCTGTTGGAAACGTCGCCTCGCTTTCTGCGTAGGAAGCTGTGTTCGGTGGGAACGATGTTGAGGAGGGCTACGGTACCAAGCGCCGGTCCTTCAGCTCCGGCGAAACCTAGACCCATCTCCAAATTCATCTCTCTCCGAATGCTGGTACGGAGCTCCCGTCTTTGATTAGAAGTGTCGGGTTGCCAACCTCGTTGAAAACCAACGTCAGGGGAGCACGACCACCGCAACCTCGCGACTCCAGCTCGGCCGCGACTCGAAATCTGAGAAGGCTCGACCCCCAAAATTGTCTCGAACGCGAACAGTTTCGATCGACTTCCTACGTGCAGGCTACGTTCACCTTCGCGCCTTCAATCACCAGCCACACCAGCTTGCGTTACGGTGGACGTTTGCCACTTGTGTCCCGTTCTTCCCAACTCCGACACCCTCGGCGAACCATCCGCGAGGAAGAGCGTGCTGTTGAAATATATACCACTACACCAGCTGTGGTTCGAGTTCGAAAGTGGAGGGAGGTCCTTGTCCCCAAGTCACTAGGCAGCGTCGACGTACAGCGAAGCCTTGGGCGTCTGCAAGTGCATGGGGAGCAGCTCGGGCAGAAATGGTGGTCGCGGGGTCGGGAGGTAGTGGGCTGGTGATTCAAGGCTCCTCAGACGCGGCCTGGTGGTGCTGGAGGAGGAGGAACCTCTTCGTCACATTAACGGAGCAGTTTGAGGCTGTGGGTAGATCCGCCTCTCAATGAGCCCCAGATGGGCCGTCGTTCAAGCGGAGGAAGGGGAGGAAGATAAATGGAAGACCACCCGTGCACCGAGGGTGCACGAACCGTTCCTTTATCCAACTCGTTTTCCAGATCTGGTGTTCCTATCACCTCCTCGATCCTTGGGTTTGAAGAGAAGGAAAATCAGCGGCAGCGGCAGCCACCTCAGCAATCGCCACCTCGACCCCGGCAGTCGTTTGGTGCTCTAGGGAGTTCCACCGCTTCTGGGAGCCCTGGAAGGGTGGTCGTCCAAACGGAGGAGGCGGAAGAAGACGAGAACCAGGCCGTAGATCCAAGAAAGACTCGCCGCCCACCTTGCGTGAGGGACGCCAACGCTCCCAACAAAACCCAGAGCAATCCTCTGACCTCGGCGCAGCTATTTAGACATGAGTACACCCAATGTCACTCGGCCAATGCTTGCAGGGTTTGGCTTTGGCATGAGGAGTGGGTTGCGAGAGTCAGGACCGGGGGGGGAGGGTCAGGGTCGTCGCTTTCCCCAACTTTAGAGGCTGAGTCTGGTGGAGGGGGGTTTGGGAGTCTCGGGAGGCTGCGATATCGAGATTCGCTTCCGATTCGGAGTCGGATCTGGATGCTATCCTCAAGATAAGGGATTCCCTAGCCACGGTGAAGGCCATGCTGAAATCCAAACAGCGTCACTCTACCGGAAAGAACGCTGCCTCGAGACCACCCTGCTACTCCCGCAAGCTGGCTTCTTCAACGTGGTTGCAAGTCCAGCCAATCTTCGGGTGCATAGTCCTTTGTCTGGGATGGTCAGCCCCTTCGAAAACCAACGTCAAGTCGAAGGTGGTGCGAGCTATGAGCAAGTTCCTTCACTCTTGCACTTCAAGGACAAGCACAGCTCAATGGCCGCAAGTCAAGGGTGATTCGAAGAACAGGATCAAATTCCCGACTCGCCTCAGACACGAACGAATGCGGTCGACCATCCCTGCAACCCCAGAACAACCCTACCCGCCTTCATCGACATCGACAGCAGCTTATGCTTCACGGATATCTCCCGATGCTATCCGCATTTTCACAAATTCAGCGCCATCGACAAATCGGCCAACATGGAGCGCGTCTTTGAAATATGCTCGTCTCTCGGATGCCATTCTGCCTAGAGGTGGGACGAGGTTCCTGTCGTCGTCCCCCTCATGGCAGCTTCCCTGAACACTTACTACCGCCCGCGGGCTGGACACTCTAGGAGGCTGTAAGGAAGTGATGCGGAGCGCTGAAGGTGCCACCAAAGGGGCGCGTCTAATTTTTGGGTTGGATGATATAATAGGTATCGATGGCCTTGGAAGGCTCGAAATCGGTTGTGGCCGTCCAGAAGCACGAGGCGCTCGTTATTTGTTTGTATATCGTTCCGGACGGGGGGGAGTCTTTGTGAAAGAACAAGATGGTGTGGCGCGTGCCTGGAACCTTCATTCTGTAAACTTGAGCCCTGAAGTAAACTTTCACTTGCACTCATTTTCTCGGTCCCTTTGTTCCATAGCAGAGTCGAGAACACCTTTCTGACGCGCTTTGTAACGCACATTGCCACGTGATAATATCGAGAAGACTTTCACCACACGCGTGGTATACCCAACTCTAAATTGTTTGACCGCGCCCAGTGAGAGGAGCGATTAGCACCCTGGCGCCTTGAGCCTAAAGCTACAGCTTTGAGTACGACTCGTCGTTGATGAAAGCAGTCGAGAACGTTGGTTGGAAGGCGAGGGCCGACCAGGCCTCGCGAAAGTCGCGCCACAGGTAGCACGCCTCAGCCGCACCTACCCACACCGCATAGAACCCATTTAACAGCATCATCTCAACGAACTCCAATCTTTCCAACTTCACCACCTCTCCCTCGTATAGACCGAATCTTCCACCCCTTAAGCTTGCCAAGTTCTCGGAACATGTCTTCTTCCCCTGATGCGGCACCGCCCGATGCGGAAAGGACAGGCCACAAACGAAAACATGATGCTCTAACGAAACTTTCACCCCCCCCCCACAACTAGAAGGTATAGATGAAGCGCAGCTGCAAAAGGAAGTAGATACGAGAAAGTCCAAGAAGATCAAGCTGTCGCCAGTACGCACGAGGGGGAGCGTTGCTGTTCCACGAGACGTTCTCACTTGCCCTTCGTTGCAGCGAGGCCTCGAAATTCTAGAAGATTTATGGGTGGAACGATTCAATATTACTGACATCAAGTTCGATGCAGATGGGCCTCGAGACGGCGGGACTTTTGCCGATGTGGTGGCAGCTACACTCATCATTACGGGCCGTAGAGTAGCAGTGAAGAAGCTTCGATTCATCAGCGACATGACGGATGAAAAATTCTTTACTGTGAAGATTTGATCTTTATCGCGCCTGCAACACAACTAATCTATGTGCTTCAGGGATTCGTCAACGAGGCCCGTCTCCTGGACAAGCTGTCTCATCGGAACATCGTGAAGCTTACTGGATTTGTGGAGGATATGGAGAATCGCATTTGTTGGCTGGTTTTCCCCTGGGAAGATAATGGCAACCTTCGCCAGTTTCTTCGTTCTGGGACCTGGGAGCTCCCCGAACGGGTTTCGTTGGTACGTTCCAAGCTATGTGACGTGCCTTGGACCAAGACCTAATGTTATAAACCCACCTCAGATTTACGATGTCGCATGTGGCCTGAAATATCTCCACACTCGACAGCCTCCCATCTGCCACGGTGACCTGAAATCGGTGCGCTCCGCAGCCAGCTGTGTCTGCCGCAACTCACCATACCCATTCTCGCTCAGCTGAACATCCTCGTCAACTCCTTAAATCAGGCCGTCATTACCGACTTCGGTTCGGCGCGCACTATAAAGCCGGGAACCACTCCAGCACCCCACTCTGCGGCCTCAGCGACATACACCCCGCCCAAAGGCAACGAAACCGCTCCAGTCAAACTTTCCCTAGTCAATAAAACACTCACCCTGACGGGCCCGGCTTGCTCCGTCCGTTGGGCCCCACCCGAATATTTGAGGGAAAGCCGTTGGACCTGCCGAGCGACAGCTGGGCACTAGGTTGGATTGGTTGGGAGGTGGGCTTCTGGGCTCGAACAAAAAGCAAAATGGTGTCGATCGTGACTACGCGTCTTTCTTCAGGTGATCACCGATCGTTACCCGTTTGAGGAAGTTGATTCAGAAGTTCATATCCACCTGAGAGTTATCGACGGCAAACTCCCAATGATCCAGGATGACGCTCAACTCTCCCAAATCCGCGAACTTTGCGGTATTATGGAGAGGTGTTGGAGACCTAACCCAAAAACACGATTGACTGGAATAGAATGCGAGACAGCCATCAGTTGGATCGTGAGTTGGATCGCACGCTAGAAATCCCGTCGATGACGCTAATCTCAAATAGCCACGGGCCATCCCGTCGACCAAAAGTGGCGATCAATCACCGGTACGGTCTGCTAGCCTTCTACAAGGGCTCGGGAGAATTCTCCGATGGCAAGATAAACACGAAGAGGCTCTTACGATGTTTGAGCAAGGTTTGGCAATCGCTCGATCGGAGGGAGACCAAAGCACCCTTGGGGGGCTGTTAATCTCTAGAGCAAAAATACTCTTGCGAGGGTTCAAATACGCGGAAGCAGATGTGACTTTGGCAGAAGCGCTGGCGATATACAAAAGGATTGGGAATAGCTTGGGCCGAGCGAACGCATTGTTCGGGCTTGGCGACGTCTACCAAGCGCAGTCCAAGGACGTCGAGGCAGAAGCCCACTACATCGAAGCGCTGGCCATCTACAAGAACATCGGGGAAGACCTGGGCCGAGCGAACGCATTGTTCAGGCTTGGCAACGTATACCAAGCGCAGTCCAAGTACGTCGAGGCAGAAGCCTACTACGTCGAAGCGCGGGCCATCTACAAGAGCATCGGGTACGACCTGGGCCGGGCGAACGCATTGTTCAGGCTTGGCGACGTCTACCAAGCGCAGTCCAAGTACGTCGAGGCAGAAGCCCACTACGTCAAAGCGGTGGCCAGCTACAAGAGCATCGGGGACGACCGGGGCCGGGCGAACGCATTGTTCAGGCTTGGCGACGTCTACCAAGCGCAGTCCAAGTACGTCGAGGCAGAAGCCTCCTACGTCGAAGCGGTGGCCAGCTACAAGAGCATCGGGTGGGACCTGGGCCGGGCGAACGCATTGTTCAGGCTTGGCGACGTCTACCAAAAGCAGTCCAAGTCCGTCGAGGCAGAAGCCTACTACGTCGAAGCGCTGGCCATCTACAAGAGCATCGGGGAAGATAAAGGCCGAGCGAACGCATTGAAAGGGCTTGGTGACGTCTACCAAGCGCAGTCCAAGTACGTCGAGGCAGAAGCCTACTACGTCGAAGCGGTGGCCATCTACAAGAGCATCGGGGACGACCTTGGCCGGGCGAACGCATTGTTCGGGCTTGGCGACGTCTACCAAAAGCAGTCCAAGTACGTCGAGGCAGAAGCCTACTACGTTGAAGCGGTGGCCATCTACAAGAGCCTCGGGAACGACCTGGGCCGAGCGAACGCATTGCTCGGGCTTGGTGACGTCCACCAAGCGCAGTCCAAGTATGTCGAGGCAGAAGCTTACTACGTCGAGGCGGGGGCCATCTACAAGAGCATCGGGGGAGATAGAGGCCAAGTGACTGCACTGCTAGAGCTTGGCGATGTCTTCCAAAATCAGTCCAGGTACATCGAAGCAGAGGCGGCTTACGTCGAGGCCCTGGCCACCTCCACGAGGATCCGGGAGGACCTGTGCCAAGTGAACTCTTTCCTTGGGCTAGCTGAGATTCGACTTCACCAGGGACGGTATGCGGAGGCGAAGGCATTGGTTGGAGAGGCAACTTCAATTTCAGAACGAATCGACTATGGATGGGGCACAGGCACCTCGACCAAACTCTTGGAGAAGATTCGAAAAGCGGAGGGATCGTCCACCAATCTGCTATTGCCCCTCTCCCAACTTTAAGCAACGCCGAGAACAGCCCGTCGCCCGGATCCTCAGCTGCGCTACATTAGCGTTCTCGAGGACTCCACCCACCGTTAGTCCATTTCAAGCACGAATTAAGCCTGGATCATGTATAGAACGGCCGTTTGCCAATCTCTCACATGTATATCTTAGGTCCGTTACGGGGATATCCGATGTACTGTCGGTACAGTAAATAGGTGACCGATTTGAATCCTCAATCTCTTTACCCTCTCCGCGTTCCATCTTTGAGCCACCAAGTGGAGCCTCAGGCCTGCTACGCAGTAGGAATCTATACTCCACTCTGCCATCTCGTCCCAGAGGTACAAAGCTCAATGATAGATGTGTCACGCAACGAGGGATGTAGGCCAACTAACACACCCAAAGGTGCACCATGTATTTACAGACATGTTTGGACACCCAGATACAGCTTGACGACGGCAAACAAGAGTGAAATGGGAACATCATTGGTTCCTCTTGGTGGAACAGAAGTGCCAAGCCGAGAGTTTGAAGCCTTGAGGTCTGGCTCCCCTTCCAACTCCGCCGTACGCGCTGATCGCACGGCTGAGCTGCTTCTAGATGGATTTATTACATTTCTTTCTCAGGATATGGCCATCATGCGCGGAAGTTGGTGAAACGTACCACGGATGATACGGACCGCTCGGTCATCATCGACTCACCCGACACCTAGAACGCTGTGAGCAGCGATCATTTGAGCCCCCCTCAACCACCAATGTTGCTCGTAACCAGATAAACTCTTCCCCGCGTGCAATTCGAACGGGGATCCGTCGATTTCAATTTGAATCTACTCCCCCACGCGCGTGCCAGCCGATCGCGATGACGCCCCCCCCCGGGAAGTATCACTGCCCTTCATCAGTAGTGGCCACATTGCTGATAAAGAAGGTGTTTTGTAGATTCACGGTAGGGCCCATCGGCGTCAACGCGAAAATGTGTGAGCGACTGAGCACCACCTCCGGTCCCGACGCCCATCGCCGCTTTGGTTGGCTGACGTGCATTCCCTGATACAGCCGAACACCATGGGCCGTTGCACTTCCAGCCGATTAACACCAATCCTTATCCCTTCGTAGCGGTCGGTTCGAAATTCGAACGCCGCCGGCTGGGGCTTACTGGCTCGAAAACCACGACAAGCCGAGAACTTTGGATCAAGGGGCTGAAAGCCACCCCAAGCACCGTCCGACGATCCCACCATTGCCAATCCATATCCATATAGTTTACATGCAATTGAGGAGCTGTGCTAGTAACGTTTCCAACAGCCCGGATATGTATTTTGGACATCAGCCGACGAGGTCGACCAACAAGGGGCAATAAGGCTCAATGGCTATATCCTTTTGCTTTTATTTCCGATTGTTCGTAGTGAGGGTCTGGTGCTTATTTGACGGTGACATCACGGCTGAGGTTCAGGGGGGCTTGGTATTGCCTCCAAGCCCCCGGGCGCCGGCTGTGTTGTTTGTGTTTGGCCCCGCGCTTACCGGCAATATAGTCCGAAGAACCATCTGCCTGGAGAAGCCATATCACTCGCTCCAAGGACAAACTTGTACATGTTCTTTCTGTCGATGGCGCACAAGAACCAATAATAGCGATATGAATTGGGCCAAAGGCTATATTCTCTCTTCCCCTGCACCCGTCTCACAACCCCTACCCTGCCCCTTGCAAAAAAAAAGCCCACTCTCGCTCAATACCAACCAGTGAATAGTGTATCCGCATTCTTGCATTGCATGCATCGCAAACCCCTCTCGGAATGAGGGCCACTTATGGCCGCTCAGGTAAGCGCTCGGTTGCCACAGCCGCTGCTCCTTTTCAACCGCACCTATTCGCAGTCCCTTCTTCGCGCTACTCGATGGATCACTTCGATCCATCTTCGGATTAAAGCTTTACCCGATGCACAGAGCGCGTGTAGAAAACGACCGAACGCGCGGAGAACCGAGAATGGGAGAGACCTGATCTGGGCTCCTCGTCACAACATCCAGCGCTCCCTACGCTGATGTGTTCCGCTGGACTTCAAGGCACCCTTTATCTGCTTCATCCTCAAAATCCCGTCGACTTTTTCAGTTCATCGGCCCTCGCATCCGAAGGCATAGAGAATCAGACCCGGCCTCTACCACAATGTTCGCAGCGAGTCGTTGGATATCAGGAAGTCGTTTGGTTGACTTCGTCGGCAAAGCTCCGCTGAACTGGTGTTGGCTGTCGTGTATGGGGTAGAGAAGGCGAAACCGGTGGCAGATACGCAAAAGACCCTCGTGTATCCAGAGAGCACTGGCAAGACCTATCGCCTTTGCAACCACCCCAATGCCACTCCGATCCAGGCCAAAGCGATCCCCCGAGGTACCGATTCAGATATCAACCGACACGAAATTATTTTGTTCAGGGTTTGGGATTGTAGTATCTCTGTGAGGATTCGACGAGCTCGTCAAGAACAATGTGGTTCCCCTCTGTCTAAGTAGCTGCGTTTGGTCTGGCGAGGTTGAGGAGTGTCAGGAAAGTTGCGAGATAGCAGTTTGCCCCCCAGTCGGATGCGGTTTTCGAAGCTATTCTCGAGGTCAGAGATTGCACGGTGGATACGTCGCAGATGAGATGAGTGTATAGTGAATGGTCCGGAAATACAAAACTCGATCCCCCGCTAACTCCGGTCCTCCTCCGCGCCCTGGCCCAAACGGACACGCTCAAGCGACTATGTTACTTGTCGGTCGTTACCCCGTCACAGCGAGAGAGATATCATCACTCCTCAACTTCCACAACAAGCTCAACAGCACAACACCGATTTCGGTGCCGATTCTAAACTGAAACCAGGCACCCCATGTCGTTTCAAAGACGAATACTCTCAATCGACTATTTCCCCAGGCCGTCAACCACCTTACCCTCGGCCACCACTTGCCGTACCAGCTCACCCGATGGACATCCACCAGAACCGCTCGCATTTCGGCCATTTTGACATCGTCGGCAAAGGTCCCGAGATGGAGCTTGAGCTTGATTTGTGTCTATCTACCAGTTGCGATGCCGTTGGAAGGTGAGGCGAGGGCCAGCCGTCGTCCCCTTCGGCGGTTTCCCCTATCGGTTACCACGACCCGCGGAACGGAGAACTGGGAAGGTGACTCGGAAGCGACCCGGAGGCTTGGAATTGCCACTGGACGGCTTAGGCCTTTTCACTGGATACCCAATGGCTATTCAGGGATTCTCACTTCCCAGAATGAAGGAATTCGCGAGGTTCCCATTCTGTTCGCAAGGAGTAATGATGTAGGGGCGATGTAACTTTTCAGTCCCTCAGCAAACCCTATGATCTTCTCGATGTTGCAGTGAGCAAGTCTCTCCAGAACAACGGGGCTTAGTGGCAAACAACTGGATGCCAGGGATTAACCATACCGAAACGACGAGCAAATGAATCGATTTCTCCGAAAGAACCTTTCCTCGATTATGTCGCTATCTCTTACCGATCGAAGCTTCTTCAAGGTGAGTCCTCCTCATCGCCCGTTGCACGTAGTCCGGGCAAATGCCAATTGCCACCGATTGGCACAAATGACTCGATTTCTCGAAGCATATTCAATGAACTCGATACCTATTATGGATAGACTTCTCGACGATAAAGTGACTGAGAAGCCCGCTGCAGTAGAGGTCAAGTCTGGATTATGGAACAACTCGTGTTTCTGTCTGGCGTACTGCCACAGTTCCACGCGCTTCGATTTCTCGGCACCTATGAAATTCGATGACTAGATTTGCTCAACGACTTCGACCTGCGGAGTCGGCAATACTTCCTCCATTCCATTGAGTGTTCGTTCGGCAGAACCCTTCCCCACTTCGGATGCAGCTATGGCACCACAGCCAGAGTGGACACGCTGACGTGTCGGAGGAACCTTCCAAGTCTAGTGCACGGAAGACCTGAATGTTCTCCAAAGGTCCGGTGGCTACGAAGAAATGGATGATCTTGACAGGTTGGCGTTGCAAAAATTGGGCTGTTGTTGGGACAATTGAGCATAGACATTGCACCGACCTGAGCACTTTGCGGCTTCAAGACGTTATACCGGCACCGCCTTCCCCATTTGTTTTCATGACTGGCTGTATCTATTCTAGGACGTTGTTAATACACGCGTAACTTGTAAAACAAGATTGCCTCCTTAGAGTTCATTGTCCTATCTGTGGAAGGCCTCAAACCCGGGCCGGTCGACCGAGATTCAATTACATACCGCACTGTGGGAACGGCTGGCCGAGCTTGTGCATCATGCTGAAGAAGGGAGAAGCCTGCTTGAGCTTGCCGCTTAAAGCATCACTGCTATTGAGAGGGTGAGTAATCTTTTTGCGTGGGAGAGATGACTGTTATTGGCTGCAGGCACTTTTCAATGGCCTCGATCGCCAGAACTTGTTCAACATTCAAACCCCACTAGGAATTCCCCCTAGCACGAAGGTGATATCCTCAAGGATTGGAAAAGCCGCAAGATGCTGGAATATGTTAGTGATTTGCACTATTCAACTACATTATTAACAGCGATGTCAGTCTGTTCAAGCCCTCCATCCTTTTTCCGACTCCCCTACCTCTACGGTCTTCCTCTCACACGGCTCATAACATGCTCAAAAAGTTTAAAACATCTACCCCTCTGACCATGGTGCCACCTGACGCCGGAAAGAGACACCCCAAGCGGAAGCTCGACAAGCTCGAGGAAGTCTTACCGACACCGCAGCTCAACGCCCCCGAAAAAATGGGGCCATCTAGAAAAACAACTACAGAGAGGCACAAGAGGATCAGACTGTCTGCTGTACGTCTTGAGTGGTGGTTCTGTGCGCACCTTTTCCTAACGTAGCCATTTTAACAGGGAAGCCTCACAACAACTTTATCAATGGAAAGGATATCCGTGACCAATATCAACTTCATTGAAAGTTGTTCCAGGAATGGCGGTACCTTTGCCGATGTCGCAGTTGGCAGGTTCGCCAGGACTACACGCAATAGGCAAGGAGGAAGACTCGCGGTGAAGAAGCTTCGATTTGTCATAGCGGGTGACACGACCGAGGAAAAGTGCTTTCGTGTAAGTTCATTCTTTCCCGTGCGTTTGGAATGACTGATCCTTCGTTCCTAGTTGTTCGACAATGAGCTCCATCTTCTAGACCAACTTGCTCACCCCAACATCGTGAAAATCATAGGGTTTGCTAAGGAAAGAAAAAATCGTATAGCCTGGCTGGTTTTTCCCTGGGAGCATAATGGAAACCTTCGCGAATTCCTTCGTACTGGAAAGTGGGAGATTCCGGAACGGGTATCATTGGTCCGTCGCACTGTACAGGGCATTGGGAACAAACTTGAAGCTAATCCGCATGGGCTTCAGATTCAGGATGTCGCATGTGGCCTCGAATATCTTCATACTCGTCAGCCCCCGGTATGCCACGGCGACCTTAAATCGGTGCGCATCCCAGGCCGGCGTTCACGTGATACGTCCTCATGCTGATCGTGGCTCAGCTAAACATCCTTGTCAACTCAAGTCACCGCGCGGTCATCGCCGACTTCGGATCGGCACGGATTGTTCGAGATGCTCAAGCACCCAAAACCACTTCAACATACGATGCAGCGGCTGAAGCCAACCACGCTGGGCCGACGTGGAACGAACGTCCCGAGCCCGAAGTTAGGGCGTCTAATGCGGCACCCACTTTGACAGGTCCGGCTTGGTCCTTCCGTTGGGCACCACCCGAAGTCCTTCAAGGAGGGGTGCCGGATCTGGAAAGTGACATCTGGGCACTGGGTTGGATTGCCTGGGAGGTAGGTTCCCACTCGGCGACGATTTCATACTTTCTAACCTGACCCTTTAGGCCATCACGGATCTGTATCCGTTCGAGGAAGTGGCTTTGGAGGTTCAGGTAACCATGAATGTCATCGAAGGGCACCTACCATCAATCTACGAGCATCAACAGCTCTCTCAGATTCACAGGTTATGCAGTATCATGCAGAACTGTTGGAAACCGGACCCGAAGAAGCGGCCATCAGCCACAGAATGCTGGAAGACCATCTGTTGGATCGTGAGTGGGATAATAAGCCGACGGCCGAGTTGATGACGGAAATTTGAAATAGCCCAACGTGATCCCAGTGGTAAAATGTGGTGAAAAATTTGCAGCTCAGTCTCCAGCCTTATTACTCCAGATTGGGAACTTGCACCGGCTGCAAAACAGAGGGGAGGAGGCTTCAAAAGCATTCGAGGAGGGATTGGCCATTGCTCGAGCTACTGAAGATTGGGCAATATTGGGGACACTGTTGATCGGCCTAGCGCAGAACTACGAAGCTCAATCTAAGCACAAGGCAGCGGAAAAGTCGTACGCCGAAGCGCTGTCCATTTTCAAAATGATTGGATGTGACTTCGGTCGAGCACACGCGCTACTCGGGCTTGGGACCGTCCAGCAAGCGCGGTCGAAGCACATCGAAGCGGAATCATCTTATGCCGAGTCCCTTGCCATCTACAGAGGCATCGGAGATGATCTGGGTCGAGCGAATGCGTTGATCGGACTTGGGGACATTCAGCGAGCTCGGTCCAAGTATATCGAAGCAGAATCATCCTGCGCCGAGTCTTTGGCCATCTACAGAAGCAATGGAAACGATTTGGGCGTAGCCAATGCATTGCGGGAGCTTGGCCACGTGCGGGGAGCTCGGTTCAAGTACATTGAAGCAGAATCAGCATACACAGAGTCCCTGCCCATTGCCAAAAGCATAGGGGATAGCCTTGGCTTAGCGAACGCATTGCGTGGGCTTGGAGATGTTCAGAGAGCTCAGTCCAAGTACATTGAAGCGGAATCATCCTACGCCAGGTCCTTGGTCATCTACAAAAGCATCGGAGATGATCTAGGTCTAGTCAATCTATGGCGTGGACTGGGAGATATCCAGCAAGCTCGGTCCAAGTACGTCGAAGCAGAGTCAGCTTACACCGAGTCCCTGGCCATTGCAACAAAGATAGGAGATGACCTGAGTCTAGCCAATGCATTGCGTAGACTTGGGGACGTTCAGCTAGCTCGTTCCGACTACATCGAGGCAGAATCATCTTACTACGAGTCACTGGTCATTTACAAACACATCGGCGACGACCTGGGGCAAGCGAATGCATTGCTCGGACTTGGAGACATCCATCGAGCTCGGTCCAAATATATCGAAGCAAAGTCATGTTACTCCAAGTCTTTGGCAATCTGCAAAGTAATCGGAGATGATTTGGGCCGAGCAAATGCACTTCTCGGGCTTGGGCATGTCTATCTCGCTCGATCCAGGCTACGCCGAACCTCTGGCCATCCACGAGCTCGGTCTAAGCGCATCAAAGCGGAATCATGTTACTCCGAATCCATGGCCATCTACAAAGCCATTGGAGATGACTTATGCCGAGCGAATGCATTGCTCGCGCTTGGGGACGTCCAGCAAGCTCGGTCCAAGTCCATCGAAGCGGAATCATCCTACGCCCGAGCCTTGGATATCTATCAAAAGGTCGGGAATGATGACGGTCGAGCAATCTCATCTTTGGGGCTCGCTAAGGTTCAACTTCACCGAGCCCGGTATGCGGACGCAAAAGTCTTGATCGCCGATGCGGAAAGAATCTCTGAACAGCTCAACGACGCATGGGGTATTCAAACATCTCAAGTAGGGACTGACATGGGTGTGGGTCAACCCGGGTCAATCCGGACCCACCCGTGTGAAAACCCATCCAAACCCGAATCCGGCCAAACTGCGCGGATGGCGGATGGGTTGGGTTCAGGTTCCGGATGGATCTTGGATTCACCCATGACCCGTCGTCCTTGCTAAAGCTGACCGTGGGATTGAGCTACAGGAGCCATTTGCGCTCTTTCTGCCTCTTACTTGGCCATGTTGAAGCACCTGACCGCTACCACCTCTCATCAAAACATCGGAGCTTGACTTAGGAGCTGCTAAATCTCGCGATAAAAGGTAAAATTGGCGCGCGGTTTGCATCTCTTCCCCCCACTCCTCCCTCCGACTCCTCTTTTACCCAAGCCCGACTCTTATTTTCCCCCAACGAATACCTATGCCCATCCCATGTCTCCAACCACTCCCTCCCGAACGCCGCTAAGCAGCATTTCCAACCAAGCTTTCTCCCAGGAACCCATGCAGGCTCGAACTCTCGTCCCTCCGCCGATCCAACCGTCACCATCACGACCTCGGAAAGGAAGACCGAAGTCGAGGGAGATCACGATATGACGGATCAGGAGGTTTGGGAAATGGCCGATGAAGAGATTGTCGGTACGGTTTTGCTCATCTTGCTTCATCCGCCGAAGATTGCTTGTTCCCAACGCTGACAGCTTTTCATTTTTCTAGCTGCTCATCGGAAGCGATGGCAATCGGATGTCTACAATCACTTCAACATCACAATTAAACGTGAAACGACTGACTCGGGATCTCGCGTTATCCGCTTCGCTTTCACCTGCAAGTACGGGAACAGCAACCATCCAGTGCAACACCGCAACCGTCTTGGCGACGGAAGCACAGGCAATCTCACCAAGCGCAGTCAAACTTGCGACCAACAGCGGCTCACAAGCTCCCACTCTACGACTCTCAACTCGGCAGTATCAACTGCGGCCAAGCCCACTTATGATCTGTACCGGCATCGCACCCTTATCGCCCTCCGTTGCGCCCGCTATCATCGACCCTTCAATATGGTAGAAGATGAAGAGTACAAGATGGAAGTGGCCCTGCTAAATCCGGACGCGTCAATTCCGTCAGCCAAGACTGTCTCTCGCGATACACAGAAGCTGTGGACTTTCACGTCCACCCAGCTAGCGGCTTACTTCTCCGTAGGTAGTCAGACCTTTCAGTGCTTTGAGATGCTAATCCGGTTGCGGATTATTTTTAGACTTATACCGGAGTTATCCACGTCGCCGTTGATGGGTGGACTTCTCCAATTATATTTTCTTATATGGGTATTGTTGTTATCTGGTATGCCAATGGGAAAATCTGGCGAGCAACCTTGGACCTGTCTCGGTAAGCGAACCATGACATGATTCTTCTTAATCGTTGATCCCCATCCCCACTCCCTCTCCCACCGTCTCAGTCTCAAATCCTCCCACACCGGACAAAATATGGCCCGCCACTTGTACGATACACTTCACGCATTTGGCCTGCTACGTTTTGTACGTTTTTCCTTTGGGAGTTGTTCGGATACCTAAGAAAGTTCCTTTGTTAGCTATTCTCAATTGTCCTTGATAACGCCTCAAATTGCGATACTCTCGTCAAGGCACTTCAAAGCTACCACCCCGACTTCCCTGGGATGATTCGCCGGATACGCTGTTGGCCCCATGTAGTCAATCTCATTGCCAGGGTATGTCATGTTTCCTGATATCATAAGAATTCTTTCCATTGAGACCAACTGCATCTTGTATATGAAGGCCTTCCTCGCCGTCTTTTTCTTGGCAATTGGAACGGCAGCTAAGAAAACCCCAACGTTGGTGGTCGCACCTGTCCGTCCCGGTTCCAAGCGCAAGCGCTCCGAACCCGCCTCAGCGTCGGCCGAACACTCGACACCGATAGAGGATCCTGTGGAACGGGAGATGCGCGGCCTTTTCCCGGTTGCAGAAGAGGAACCTGTAGATCCAGGAAGGGCTCTTCACGACCAGCAGGTAGTGGCGGAGGCTCTTAGTGCGGCCGAAGATGCCATCAAGACCAAAAGACCGGTTACTTTAACTACCAACACGGAGGAAGAACGGGCCATGGCTGGAAGAATATTCCCGAAGGTCTGTCCATTTTCTCTCAGTCTTCTACATTTACTCGATGGTTTACCAATAGGTTACCGGCCTCGCTCGGCGGGTCCACGATACCTCAACGCTCAAGGAGAAGTTTGACAATATTGTAAAGCAAGACATCAAAGACCGGAAGCTCAATGAGTCAAAAACCAGTCTCAGCCGTCGTGTCGCTACTCTTTGGAACTCCGACCTACACTGCCTTCGTGACCACATCTATTTTAAGCGCCAAGTCAAGCAGTTAATCGCCCAAGAGCCATCGTTGGACGAGTTTAATCTTTCGGACCAAGAATGGAAGTTGGCTGAGGAGGTGGCTGAAGTCCTTGTGGTGGGTATATTGCCCTTGCTTCCGTTTGCTGCCAACCAATTAACACCAACCCAGATATTTGAAGATCCCACTCTTCTCTTCTCCCAGTCGGAAGTTCCTCTTATCCACGAGGTTCATCCGATGATGGATGAACTTGTGCTCCAATTGCATGCTGTGCAAAACCAGGAAGGTGGACCGCTCCACGAGGTCACAGTTACGGCCGCCAAAGCTGCGTTGGCGGTTGCGGAAAAGTATCAGAAGCTCTCAGCGGAGTGTGAGCTATATGATATGAGTATCGGTGAGGAATCCGATACTTCATTGTGGCTGCCACAGCAACACAACTGACTCGATCCTGGACCAACTACAGTAATGTGCCCAGATAAGAAGCTTGACTATTTTTCCAATCGAGAACCTGCCGCGTTATCGAAGCTCCGCCAGGACTGCATCAGCCGCTTTAATAGTACCTTCGGCAGCGTTCCGCCAGGTGGTCCCAGCCAAACCGCTTCAATGACCGCCCCAGTTTCTTCAAGTTCAACCCCAGCTGCACCTCAATCACAAACTTCTTCCGCAGACTCTGGGTCACCTGTAAGCACTCTGAGATTTATCAGAACGCTTATCTGTAATGATTGTCCCCACTTAGGCCCCCCGCCGTTGGACGGTCAAGAAGACCCCATCTTACACGAGTGTTGATAATATGTCCAGACTCGACACCATGGAAGGATACCTTTCAGAACCTCTCGTGCTTACGGATCACATTGTGGCGGCTGGTGGTGTCCTTCAATGGTGGGAGATCCAGAGGAAGGTGCGGCCGCACCTAGCGGCGATGGCATTAGCTTATCTTACAGCCCCAGGTAATATTATTTCCGCTGCCGATATATGATACTGTCAATAACAAAGGTATACTTAATAGCATCTTCCGTGGATGCAGAACGGGCATTTTCTGAAGGCCGACTCAACGTGAATCATCTTCAGCACAACATGTCATCTAACACCTTCCGAGCAAAGATGGCACTAGGTTCTTGGTCACGAACCCCCTTGTTCCCTTCGATAGACGTTCTTTCAGACGAGCTGGCCAGATCCTCCACGCACAAATAGTCGTACTTGTAATTTATTTTGTATTTATCCTGTAGCTACTAGTACATGAACGGATGGACCGGATTACCCGTGGATCTTGACCCGGCCCATCCGCTCTCGACACGGGTCGGGTCAAATCCGTGAGAAAACCCAATCCGACCCTGGTGAACCCATCCGGGTTCGACCCGGATTGACCCATGTCAGTCCCTATTCTTGAAGCGGAGAGATCGTCCATTATCCGGTTAACGTCGCCTCCCCTCACTCCGACACACGCTCGCAACGCCATCCCCCTTGCGCCGGTTCCATTTTCCAAATAGTTCTCAGCTACGTTATCCTAGTCTCTCGCTAAGCTGCCCCGCGTAGCCTCATTATATATATATTTTACCCGCTGTTACCCTCAGTTACTGTATCGTGCGTTTAGATATCCAACTAGGTATATATCGCCCGTATCTTCTCACTATCCCATGTGTTTCATTCTAAGTACACTCAATCATCTCTTTTACCTTTTTAAGCTCATGTAATACCTAGATATTGGCATGTGTCTCTTTCGTGCTCCACCCTCGGTCCGCCTTGCTCCGTTCGTCCGCAAGTCTCAAATTGTAAAAGAACACCCGACACGTGGCTCTTGACGTCTCAGATGAATTAAATAAGAGCACGAATACAATTGCAAATGTTGTTATGTCGATAAATGCTACTAACCAACCATCAACCTGGGAATAAGCCACACAAATCATGACGTGCGAATCGATCCTCTGCAGCTGTGCGTTGAAGTTAGAAGTCTCCCTTGAGCGCCTTCCTTTATTCTCAAGGTGAAGCTAATCTTGCTGAGAGACATTTCAGGGGGGGCATTTGGCTCAGGACTAGTGCCTGGAGGACGGCGGTGATTCCGTCTTATGTCCGAAGGGCCCACTTGTTCAGCTAGAAGTGATCACCAGCCCACCCTCACTCGCCCCAAGGACGACCCTATGCGGCGAAAACCTGCAGAATCTTGGATGCTATGAAATTCAAACCAAAGTTTATGGCCCCGGCTGTAACAGGGTTTTCGTGCCCCAACCTCCCTTTGAAGAACGCTCTTCGTCGCTCCGTATTACCCAGTGATGGCGCACCGTCATATATGACTCTACTTATCGTTGAAATCTCTCGAAATGAGGCCTCCTTTGATGCTTAGGCAAGCAGTACCACACCCACTCATTGCTCCCCGTCGTTGACGAACCGCAATTTTTGCAGGGGTAGCCCCTTCATGCCACCCCGGGATAACTCTGATCCGCCTTCAAACAAAACCTGTACAGCTTTCCGACCGCATGGGTAAATTTTGCAAAGAAGATTGAGAGCGAGAAGGATGAGTATAAGAGACACGGGTTCCCGTGTCGTCGCCGCATTGTTCAACATAGTACTCCTGACGTCGATAAGCCTTAGCCGGACCTAATTGCCCAAAATAAGCCCCCTTTTCAGTCTCTCAAGACATTTGCTACAATCTTTATGGCATTAGCCCTCTCGACAAATAAGCCAGCTTCAAGAGAAGCCGGATTAACATGGTTCTCCGCCGGAAATATCTCTACTTCGTCCTTGAAATCTCGCCGACTTTGTCACCGCTTCGCCGCGACCTCAGGTTACAAGGGCAGGAGAGCCAGCTTCATCAAAGATTACCATATAGGTGTCTCTTTCCGCAACCACTCCAAAGCCGCCCCGGACACGGGCTACACGGTCTCAAAGCCGCTAAAACGAATCAGACATCAGCCTCCTGCACTCACTCCACCAGGCCCTGCAGAATGCAGTATCGATACTGGGGCCCACTCGACGCTATTGGGAGGTCCTCCTCATTTTCTGCTTCCGAAGCCTGTGGCCAGTTTGGTGGCGCCCCGGTTGAGGGCCTCGGAAGGTCGCGAGGTTGAACTTAGCCTCCGAACGGGACCCGAATTGGAAAGGTATCCTTCAATGCCAGGGATTCCACGGACCCGGTGAAATCTGCACCCCACTCAATCTGACTGGCGAGAAAAAGGGACTTATCTTCATCTCGCTTCCTCCTCCCAGGACCCCCCTGGAACAACCCCATAGCCCGAATAGATGCCAAGCTTCAAGGAGCCGAGGCAGCAAGGCTTGAGCTCAATTCAATATGAAATTACTCCCCTGCATCATGTAAACTCAGAGCGTTCACCATCGGGGCGGTGGTTCGCCGAATTTCAACCTGCATTCGGTTCGGCATCGCAAGCCGGCGGCAGTTCGATAACGTTCACAGAAAGCAAGACGTTATTCTTGGTTTGAGATGAGCTCCCGTTACACAGAGCGTCACAGGAGACGTAAAACGTGTGAGCAATCGGCAATAATCCCGCAACTCTTCGCTTTCATTGGCTAAGATGTGTTTCCCTGATGCAGCAGAATGCCCTCACTCGCTGCGCCAACCGCGGTTTGCACTCGGTATCCTTTCTTGGCGCATGATAACTAAAATAGCAAAGCCGCCGGCCGGCTTACCAAGCTGCGGCACGGAAAATCTTCATTAAGAAACAGTACAAAACGGCGCCAAGTGTTGTCCACTATTCCTAATCATCCCCGAACATTATGGAAGTTCCCCCTCCTACGTATGCTCAGGTCGACGCTCTCTCTTTGGATGGAGCTCCAGATGCTTTGCCAGGCTACGGTCACGGCGACTCCAGCACTCCTTCCCAGAGGGTATTCGTGCCATCGGCGGGCGTCGATGACAAGCTTCCCAACCACTTCAAGATCAACAACCAATATGTCAAAGCTCAAGTTCTGCCGTCGGACCTAGAGGCTCATCTGGTCTTGCTTGGGGCTTTCCATCGACTTCGAGAGGAGGTTCGCACGTTAAAGGGGAAAGCGGACATCCCTATGGAACCCGATAAGCGATACGCGGTTTTCCTCCAGCGAGCTGTTTATCGTTTCGAACAGTGGGCAGTGAGGATGATTGGCGGGGAAGGACAAGAGGCAGAAGCGCTAGATGAGGGTACGCCGAAGGTCCTGGCTCCGGACGAAGTGCCGCCGTTGGATGTAATGATGGTTTGGCATACGTACATGCTCAACCCACGGTCTTACTACGAGGACTGCATACGCAAACTTCCTGGTCTACTTCGAATCGGGTATGTCACTGGGATGGTTCCCTGTTAGCGATTGGCTCATCTCCATTGGTGCGGTAGCTCGTTCCCTCTTATGCAACTTGCTGGCTCAATCGATCGAGACACCCTACTCCCTCACCCACCCTCAGAGAGCCGCGTTGCAGCCTTTAGCTCCTTCACTGGACAGCCGTTCGACCCTCCGACGAACACGACCTCAGAGGATACGGTCGTGGTGTTCTGCCCAAGTTGCTCTCAACCCAATACAATCCCTTGGATCACATACAAGGGCGACGGATACGCTCAACGTAGGTTCAGCTGTGCTTGCAACTCTTGTCAGTTGTCGTTCTCAAGAGAGGTGAGTACGCAGTCTCTAGCCCGACGGTCCCCTCCTGACCTCAATGCCTGCCGGCCCGAAGACTTTGGGAGTCCGCAAGTTCTATGAAGATATGGAGAACTGTCTGCTGCACTCCGACAAATACTTTATTGCGTTCGTAATCCTTCCCGCCCATGCCGTTCGTTCCTCTCGTTCTGACAGTTCGTGTGATTCAGAAACACGATCGTCGACTACCAAACGGGTGTTCCAGTCGATAAGAGATGGTCCAAAGCACTCTCGACTCTCGTCATTGGCAACCATCAAGGGAATTTGAAAGCAGCCCGTCCTGAGAAGTTGGGTAAGCAGATTGGATGGACCATGAAGAACCTGGAAGACTACTGTCGTGTTGGGATGATGTTCTGGCAAAATAAGCCACACATCTCAACTCCAAGAGCGTAAGTCTATCCAACCCATTACCATTGGGGGACGTGAGTTGACCACAACGCTTTACTTCGGTCGATTAGACTGAATATCATCCTGTCAGCGTATCGTCAACCGGGGCCGTTTTCAATCGACTTGGCGAGCGCTGTGAGTCCGAGTCCATTCCTGTCAGTCGGGAGATACTCTAAAACGAAAGGATTCCCTTTTATTTTTTTAACAGGTGATTCGTCAAATGAACTTTGTCGATAAGATGGTACATCTGGGCTTTACGGAATCGGGTCGTTGGGAAGAAGACCATGACACGTTAACGCGGTGTGTTGTCCGGTATCATCATTTCTTGGATTTCATGTCTTCAACAACTGGGAAGTTTGCCGTCCCGACCCTGGTACGTGATGAAGTGTCAGCCGCCAGGTCTTCTGCCCTCCTCCGGTCCATTAACATTGGGTGGTTGTAGGATATCGATTTGGCATGGCATACGCATCAGCTTCTTTGCAGTTCCTAGTGAGACTACGTTTGGTTGGTTGGTCATGAGACGCTTGGTGCTGATGACTGTTGCTTTGTGTCAAGTCGCAAGCTTAAAGATATGATCGGAGTTGTACGTCAAAAGCTTCGTCGTTCGTTCCCTTCTGGCTCCCTAACTCGAGTGGCGCGGTTTATAGGTGCCAGATCACGACGACAAAGTGAGCCAAGGCGCTCTGTCGGATGCGTATGACAAGACGGCGGAAGCTTGGAAGGTAATTGCGCCACAGAAATTTCTCTGCGATGTATCATGAATCTAACCTGCTGGCTTAGGCTCGATTTGGAGTCCCTTATTCCGTTTGCGGTTGCCTCCCCCCAACCAAATCATTGGAAGTCCCAGGATCCGATTCTCGCGGAAGCTTCTGGCCCTTTTCCAAGAAGGGCAAATCAAAAGTCGATGAACATCCCAAATTCGAAAACTCTCGACCCGACTTGATTTCGATTGCAGACGAAGCAGCTGGGCAGATGCATCCTTCTGACCATAACGCCGTGGCGATTATCAATCCTGGAGAGCAGAATGCGGCACAAGCTCAGCTGCGGAAGAAGGAATTGGGGAAGAGGGAGAAGGAGTTGCAGAAGAGTATTGAGAAAGGCAGGGCCGATCAATGGGCTGAGGTAGTTAGGAAGAGGGTTATGGATCATACGCCGTCATTCTTATGTCCCGTTCAGTATGGTGTTCAGTGAGTCAAGCCGCCATGAAGCGACTGCATCTAGTAGACACTGATAGCCACGTTCGCAACTTAGGGACCCCTTTGGAAAGTTCGGGTAAAGTCCTC
>WSTY01000049.1:0-34897 GCA_019633465.1 Tulasnella sp. 417
TGCCGAATTGTGCTGAGACCACTTGAAGATAGACAAGGGCTGAGACTAGAACCGTTAATCCGAGGTGCATTTTTTTTGTCTTCGCCGTCGTTGGTCGTCTAGACCGGTGAGTTTTAGGTGGACCGAGAAGATGGACGTGTAAGGATTCGTGGCACTGTCCCAATGAACGGAAATGAGCTAACTCCGTTCATCGCCGTTCGTGGGGTTCTCGGGGTCCCTCCCCTCGATTGCAAAACCCCGGAATTGTCTCAACCGCCTGCCTCGCGTTTTTGCGCACGCTTTCCTCCTAAAATAGATGGAACAAGGCGATCTTTGTGAGCTGTCTGTAAAAACCTTGCGTCGTCCTCTTGGTGACCTTGTCCCTCTGCGACACGCGGCAATGGCAATAGCGGGGGAGGCGGCCCTTTGTTCGCTCCCTTTTCATGGAGCTAGCCGCGGTATGATACCCGGAGGGGGCGCGGCGGTGTGGTAACGTTGGCGCATCAAGGCGATTGTGCGGGAACGGTCAAAGGCCTCAGCCGGTCGCAAAGGGAATAGTACCGTAGCCAAGTACCGCAGGCTCCGCTCTGGACCCACAAGGACTCCATTAACCGTGGGGTTGTTACATACACCACACCTTTTGCAAATCAGCCGTATAAAAGTCCAGCTCAATCCAGATGATCGCTCTGCACCTTTGCGTCCCTCCTTCGCTTCCTTTCCAACCCCTACCCTCCCTTTAATCTTTCCCTTTTCTTTTTCTTTCTCTTTTACATTCTATCCCTGATGCTGGCATCATTCCTTCTCCTTGCCGCCGCTGCCGCGACCGCCCATGCCCACTCGGTCATGCAGCAAGTTATCGTCGACGGAAAAGCTCAAGGTGCACTGACTGGTATTCGCGTGCCCGCTGTGAGTTTTGGTCTGTGCCACGCGTCGAGACCTCCCCGTGGCTTACCGGTGCTTCATCCTAGAAAAACGGCCCGGTGACAGACGTTACGTCCAATGATATCATTTGCAATGCCAATCTGAAGACCCCATTCCCAAGCGACGTTATCGACGTCAAGGGTGGCTCCAAGGTCGGCCTTGAATGGCACAGGACCATCGGAAAACTCAACTCCGACGTGATCAGCAAGAGCCATCGCGGCCCCATTCAGGTGTACTTGGCCAAGTCAGTCTTCTTCTTTTGGACAACAGGGGACTACAGGTGGCTTACTCCTATTGGTTCCGCTACTATAGAGTGGACTCTGCCACGCAGGAGGATGTCACGGGTCTCAAATGGTTCAAGGTCGCCGAGCAGGGCTTCGACGCCGGTAGTAACACCTGGGCCACCGACGACCTGATCAAGAACAACGGTGTTTTCGACTTCACGATGCCTTCCTGCATTGAAGCTGGCGATTACATCATGCGTACTGATCTTACCGCATTGCACAACGCCCGGCCCAACAAGGCGAACGGTGCACAGATCTACGTTAGTCGGCAACCATATGATTTCAATTGCACAAGGATTTTTACCTGTATCTTTCCTCTAGATTGGCTGCAGCCAAATCACGGTCAGCGGCACGGACGGTTCGGCAAATCCGGCGACAGTCTCCTTCCCTGGCGCCTACAATCCCGATGATGAGTGCGTCTTTGAGCGCTTCCACCTCCGGTCCCTTTACTCATCAATCCCTTACATTGGATTAGAGGTCTTCACGTCAACCCCTTCAAGGAGATCACCAGCTATCCCATCCCTGGCCCCCAGACTTTCTCGTGCGACGGGGTAAGCGCCTTGATCCCAATCCAGGAAAGTGAACTCGACTAAATGGATTATCTAGTCGTCCCAACCCGATAACTCTGGCGACAATGCTGGCGACAACACCGGAGACAATACCGGAGACAACACGGGCGACAATACTGGTGACGATACCGGTGACAACGCGGGCGATGAGACTGGCGACGAGACCGGCGACAACACAACTACCTTGGCTCCCGATGCGACGTCGACTACCGAGTCTGCCAGCGAGACATCCACAAAGAAGACCAAGACCAAGACCAAGACCGAAACTGCGACAGTTACCGCTGCCGCGTTTGCGAAGCGCGATTCCAGCACTAGTACGTTCCCCTCTCTCAATGTTCGACCATGCTTGATTGCTGACAACCGGTTTTCGTCTGGCAGAGTGCCGCGCGAAGCGTGGTCACGCATAATCAATCAACGGTGCCTGATATCTGGAGTCTCAGAGGACCGTCGTCGATTCTCTTGGGTTTGAGCTGGCTTAGACCTCGTTCTTTCTGTATCATTAAATGTCTTAAATACGCCGTTCATTTTATGGTGTTTGTTGATAACTTTTTGTGGCCATCTCGTGTGCGATCTGCGTGAAGGGTTTCGGACGCGATTACGTTTACCTCCGTGCTTTCGGCGCTGTCCGAGTCCTCGTTCACATCCCGCACCACCCAAACACCTCAGCTGTCATCTCGCTTTATATTTCGGTCATGCGTTAGATGCAAATGGACATCCAGAGTACGACCATGCCCCCCATTGTAAGCCCTCCGTCAACGGGTCGGGACGGCCGTGAAAACAACAACAGCCTCCTGACCATAGTCAAGGCTCAAATCGTCTTCCTCATGTCTACTTTGACCGAGGACAACTTTGAGCGCAATCAAGCAGAAATACGCACAGTGAGTCTTTCGCCTTCCCGGTCCGCTCTCCCTCTCGAAAACAACAGCAGTCCATTCCCCAACCTTTGTCGCCCTGCTCGTCGTCGTCGTCGCTGACTCCACGGCTGTTCCACAGCTCTCCGAAACCCATGGCATCGAAACCTACCTCCATTTCATCCGAAGACTCATCGTCGCCTCTCAGCAACGCCTCGCCCCATCCGCCTCCCCTTACGACAACAATTCTGCCCTAACCTTCCGTCTCCTGGTGCAGGAGGTTCAAAGACTCGCACGCGATCCTTTCCTAGCCGACCGCTTTCGAGATGGCATCGACAGAGCCGACGGCGAGATCTTCCGCCACTTTGACCTTCCGCGGTTCATGGATAGGGTCGGTCTGAGGCCTTTGGAGAAGCTCATTATCGCTTCGTCGATCGTGTCGACCAACAACACGCGGAAGGAACTGGCCGCGCAAGCTAACCAGATCATTCGACTCGAATGGACAAACGCCGTTCTCTCCCTCTGCACCAGACCGTCCTTCGATCACGCCGACCTTTTGCCATCTCAAGTGGCCAAGTTGTTGTCAAACCTGTTATCCGATCCGCCCGCGGACATGCCGGTTCTGGACACGCAACAGCGACACGAGATCCTCGTCGCTGCGTGGTCAAAGTACGGACAGGATGTCATGTCACCAATTTTGCAGCAGATCTTACCGAGTTTGAGGTATGCTATCAGCTCAAATTTTCTGCCAGTCCAGATTGTAATATTTTTTTTTCTCATAGCCTACCGCCGGGGACATCTCTGGTGCAAGCCCTCAACCAACTGGGACAGGATTTGACGTGTGACCCTGATGTTATTCGAGCGATGCTACTTCGGTTTGGGGTCTCGGATGCTGCCCCACCGCAGACCAAGCAAGTCGTAGAGATTCTGGCGACAATGGCTCGATCTGCTTTAGAGGGCAAACAACTCTGTGATGTGGCAGCGTTGACGAGGGCACTCGGGACTTTCGTGAGTTTTGTATCAGCGTCGTTCCCGACCTCTCGAGCTGACGGATTCGTGTCAGCGACCATCTTTGCACTGGCCGACGATTATCCGTGCCTTGGATGAACCAGAGCGAACCGGAGTGGACACGGCCACCCTCAAGCTCACGATAGCGGTCCTCCTCAACGCCCCTCGGGACGTGGAGGCTCATGCTGTGTCTGGTTTCTGGTCGATTTGGAACAACACCACCTGGCAGGTCAAGTTGTTGGACTCGCTTCTTTCCCTTCCCGGCGATACTTTCAACTTCGTCACGCTTCCCGGTCGGAGGACCGTCACGGTGGATGACGTCGCAGGAGCTAGCCCAACCATCAAGGCGTTGGCTGCCAACGTCCAGGGTCATACATGGAACTCGCTCGATCTTATCGAAACCCTTGTCAAGCTAGGTGACCTGGACGTTGCTGAAACCAAGACTTGCGTGAGAGAGCTCCTCGACAAGGGTGTGAGGATCAGCGCGGAACTGGTTCACATGGGGTTACTTCAGGTTCCGGTACGAAGGAATTGTTAGATAGCTACGACAGGCGCTGACACGACACTCTTCTCTTTAGAAACCCTGGGGACAAACACAACGCGAGTACTCTGACAAGCTCTTGGCTATGTTCCTCGCCGGTCATCCAAACCACCAACTCGTGTTCATGAGGATATGGCAGATTGATCAATCATACCTTACGTCGGCCTTCCGTCAGTTCTACGAAGATAGCCCGCTGAACATTACTCGCATCTTGGACGTGGCTCAGGACCTAAAGGTGGGAGCAACACGCTGCCAGACGAAATAACGCCGACTGACCCGAGGGTAATAGATCTTGGAAGCTTTGTTGGATGTTCGTCCCTTCACCTTCGCGCTTGACGTGGCTGCGCTGGCTTCTCGTCGGGAATACCTCAATCTCGACAAGTGGTTGGCCGACAACGTCAACAACCATGGGGTGGAATTCCTTCGATCGGTCATAGACTTCCTCGACATCAAAGTGAACACTGCTCAAGACGCTTCTTCGGAATCTCGGACAATGGCTCTCAATCCTAGTACTATCGTTATTATCATCCGCACTCTCCGCACTCAGTACGTTGCATCGCTGGATGGTTTTAGCCAAATGACTAACAATTCAACCTACAGTGCCGCCCTCATGACACCCGATGACATCGCTTTCTTCCACGAAGTCCGGAACCGTTGCTGTCAGCTATATCCCCGCCTCATGAACCTCATGCCTGGAAGCGACGTTGAGCCAGGCCTGTCCATCGCCTCGTTCTCCTCAGAGATCGAGAATGAGGTCGAAACCATCTACAAACAGATGTACGACGAGCAGATCTCCGTAGACCAGGTCATCGCTCTTCTGCAACGAGCATCCAAATCGCCAAATCCCCGCGATCACGAGGTCTTCGCATGCACTCTACACTCCCTCTTCGACGAATACAAATTCTTCAATTCATCCTACCCTCCTCGCGAACTCCAGATCACGGCTCATTTCTTTGGTTCCCTCATTCAATACGAGCTCATCAACTCTACGCCTCTGGGCATTGCCGTCCGTTTCGTCCTGGATGCCCTTCGATACCCGCCCGATGCCAACCTGTTCAAGTTTGGTGTCACGGCTCTCGCCAAGTTCGAGTCTCGTCTCTACAAGTGGCCCGACCTGTGTAGGACCCTCCTCGCCCTGCCCAATCTTCAGGATGCACGACCCGACCTCATAGACACCGCGCAACGAATAGTTGCCCAGGCCGATGCAGGACAACTGGGTCCAAACGGTTCGGTTTTGGGTGACGTCGACCAACTTCCACTTCCCTTCCAATCCATCCGACCAGATTCCATCACGGACCCAATTGAAGAGCCGGAGGTCGAGCAAAGCGACAAGATCCTGTTCATCATCAACAACCTGGCGCCCAGCAATTTCGAACAGAAAGCCGCCGAGATGAAAGAGAGGTTCAAGGACGAACACGCTCGCTGGCTCGCCAATTACCTCGTTGATCAGCGAGTTAGCACAGAGCCGAACAATCACGAGCTTTACCTTCGGCTTTTGGATTCCCTCCAACGGAAGCCCGTGTTCCGCTTCGTTCTCCACGAAACCTTTGTGAAGGCCGCCAATCTCCTGAACTCGGATCAAACACTTTCATCTGCGACCGATCGGACAGTGCTCAAGAATTTGGCGTCGTGGTTGGGTGCGCTCACATTGGCCCGCAATCGACCGATCAAACACAAAAACATTTCCTTCAAAGATTTGCTCCTCGAAGGTTACGACAATAATCGACTCCTCGTTGCTATTCCATTCGTCTGCAAAATCTTGGAGCACGGAAAGAATTCGGTGGTTTTCAGGCCTCCCAATCCTTGGCTCATGGGAGTTATCAGTCTCCTTGCCGAGCTCTACCACTTTGCCGAGCTTCGTCTTAACGACAAGTTCGAGATTGAGGTCACTTGCCGTGCTCTTGACATCGAACTCGATAAAGTCGAAGCTACCACGATTCTCCGTAACCGGCCGATGACGGATCCAATGCAAGCACCCCAACTTCCTGACTACGTTCACGATATCGACTCGATGCCTATGGGCTCCTATGACGCCACCCAGCCACCCGCACAGCAAACGATTCTCCCCTCCCAGATGTCTAGTTCGAGCCCTTCGCCCCAGGTCAGCGTTGCAATCGAGGCTATTCTCAATGGTCTTCCAGCGATGGTTGTTGTCAACCCACAACTCGGAGTCTATGCCGCGAACCCCGTTTTCAAAAGGGCGTGTCAGATGGCAGTGGACCACGCAGTTCGAGAGGTGAGTATATTGGCACCCGTTTAGACGTCAAACTCAACTCCAGTCTAGATCATCATGCCCGTCATCGAACGCTCTGTCACAATTGCGGGTATATCGACGCGGGAGCTTGTTACCAAAGACTACGCCCTGGAAGTCAACGAGGAAAAAATGCGCAAAGCCGCGCAATTGATGGCCCAAAACCTTGCTGGCAATCTTGCCATGGTAACTTGCAAGGAACCCCTCCGAAGCAACATGATCACCCATCTGAGATTGATGCTAACAGAACACGGCTTCGGAGACGTGAGTATTTCCAAGCTTCGCATTCCCACTGAGACTCTGTGTTTGACCTTAACTATCCCCAGAATATTCCCGACCAAGCGATCCAGCTGATTGTTAATGATAACGTTGACATCGCTTGCACGGTAATCGAAAAGGCTGCGATGGATCGTGCTGCTGCTGAAGTTGAAGACGCTTTCACCGATGCCTACAACGCTCGTCGCAACCACCGCGAGGTAAGTACTTCACTGTCGTTAGACCCGTCTAATATTGACTGGTTGCCTTCAGACCCGCCCCAACCAACCATTCTGGGATACGTCCTCTCAGTTATCGCCTTTCCTTGCCACTTTACCCGATATTCTTCGTATCAAGCCCACCGGCTTGCAGCAGCAGCAAACCAGGGTCTATGACGAATTTGGTTCGTCGCTCCTTAGCTTTCAATTCATATTCCCGCTAATTGAAACCACCGCCCAGGTCGTGAAGGAGCACGTGTTGCTATCAGCCGCCCCGGATCCGTCAATGTTATGCGTGAGGGCTATGGCGCTTCCACCCCGGCATCCGAGGCGCTTGGAGCTTGGTCGCATCAGCTTTGTATGGATCGGTTTACTGTACGTCGATCCCCGCATGCAGTACTTACTTGACAGCACTAACTTCTTCGCTTTCGACAGCAACTGGCGGCTGAGGCGGAACGTATTATGGCAGCCCATGGTCTTAGCCAAAACGATGCCCAGAACTTCATTCGTCAAGTTATTCAGTTCGCAGGCAAGTCCCCGGATCCCGACCAAACAACATTGGCATACTCGCAGAAGACCGTCCAACTCATGTTCAAGACCGAACTGCAAGTGGCCCGGGAATTGTATGCACTGCTACTTGCGAAAATGTGCGAGGTTTGGCCAAAGGTCGCTAAGGAGGCAATTGACTGGTTGCTGTATGCCGAGGATCCGGTATGAGATCTTGACTAGCCTGTTCATGTTAGATGTCCTGACCCTCTCTGCAGCGCAAGTTCAACGTTCCAGTGACTTTGACACTCATTCGGTTGAGAGTCATCGCAGCGCCCGATTATGATTTGCCTTTGTCCAAGCAGGTCGTGGCGAACATGACGGGACCCGTCGTAGCCTTCGCTGTCTCCCTTCTTCGGGAAGCGATATTCGGAGACCAGCCTTGTGCTACCAGGAATCACTTCGCAAATACCATCGAAGCGCTCGGTCGTACAGTCACAGCCAACAAGTCGACTCCAGAGTATGTTTATAACTTGCGATATAGATTTTAATGCTGACGATTTCTTTAGGATACTTCGCCTCTTAGAAGACGTTGGTGTCCGTCGTCCAGCACCTGCTGACAATGACGTCTATGAAACCCTTCTGCATCATTTCGCGGAATGGGTCAGGATTTATCAACGCGCCCCGTCCTCGGAGAAAGCGTTCGTCTCCTGGGTTACACAAGTCACGGCCCAGGGGATTCTGAGAGGCGAAGATTTGTCTTCACTTTTCTACCGAGTCTGTGTGGAATCAAGCATCCAGATGTATAACAAATGCATCGCCAGTGGGGAACCAATTCTGGCGTTCCAGCCCATCGATGCCTTGGCTCGCCTGATCGTGCTCATGATCAAGTACAATGGCGATGCATCCTCTACTAACTCGGTGCCGACCAAGGTGCACTACCTGTCGAAGATTTTGTCAATTGTCGTGTTGGTGCTCGCTCGGGCACACGAAGACGATACCGTCGAGTTCAAGCAGAGGCCATTCTTCCGGCTCTTCTCCAGCCTTTTGGCCGATCTTCATTCGATCGAAACCCAGCTCCATGTCGCCTATTTCCCCCTTCTAATCGCAATGTGGTAAGTCCTTGTGTTGGTAATCTATTGACATTATGCTAACCAGATGATCTCTAGCGACACCTTCAACACTCTTCAGCCGATCTTCTTCCCCGGCTTCGCCTTCTCCTGGATGTCTCTGATCTCTCATAGACTTTTCCTGCCTAAGCTTCTGTTGACAGAGAACAGAGATGTAAGCATTGACACAACCCCGGTCGTCGTCACCCCCTAATGATTTTCCTTCTGTAACAGGGTTGGGGTGCATTCCATCGTCTCCTTTTATCCCTCTTCCGCTTCATGTCCCCATTCCTCAAAAATGCGTCGATGCACAACGCCGTAGGCACTCTCTACCGTGGATCACTTTCAGTTCTCCTCGTTCTTCTTCACGACTTCCCCGAGTTCCTTACCGAATACTACTTCACCCTCTGCGACGTGGTTCCTCCTCGCTGCGTCCAACTCCGCAACATCATCCTGTCCGCATACCCACCTCAACTCCAAATCCCCGATCCCTATCCCCGTGACCTCAAGCTCGACAGTCTTCCGGACATGGGACCCATTCCTCCGATCCTCTCAGACTTCACGTCAGCACTTACACCAGAAATCCGCAATCTTCTTGATGCCCAGTTAATGGGTCGAGGAAATACCGCGAACACTTTGACCTTAATCAAACAAGCCATCATGGTACCCGGAAACCCGCCTGACGACGGGTCTGCGGAGAGGTACAACATCCACGTCATGAACGCCGTCGTCATGTTCGTTGGTGTTTCTAGCGTTGCGCAGGCTAAGGCTAGGACTGGCTCTTCCCTGTTCGTCGGCACGGATCCTGGCGTAGTGCTCCTTCAACAGCTAGCATCTGACCTCGATGCTGAAGGTAAGAGTCTCGTGAATAAGGGGGGGAAAAGTTTATTCACAATGTCGCGGATTTAATATAGGCCAACATCACCTCATGGGCTCGTTTGGAATTCACTTGCGTTACCCGAATGCCCATACCCATTGGTTCAGCTCGTTGGTTCTGCACCTGTTTAAGGAGATAAACGCGGGCAAGTACCAGGAGATCACAACCAAAGTCCTCTTCGAGCGGTTCTTGGTTCACCGTCCGCACCCTTGGGGTTTGATTGTCACCTTCATCGAGCTACTTCGGAACCCTCGATACGACTTCTGGAACAAGGAGTTCCTGGGCGTTTCCCCAGAGATCACCGACCTCCTCAAACATGTACGCCTTTCATCCGTTGTTTGATGTAAGAGTATTGCTCACAGGTAGGGCAATGCAGGTATCAAGATCCTTGTAGATTCCCTCCCTCGTCGTCCTGTCCAGTCATAATACTCCCCGTTACCTAACTTGTTATTGCAAGACTTTTGTATACCTTCACCTAGCCCCATGCATCAGCCGCACGCCCAGATGGCGCGCTCTTTTCCGGTCTCCAAATCTGTTTATTATCAGCTTTCATCTTTTCCTTTCAATCCTTGTTCTGTGCAAGCAATGTATTGTAGTACAAAAATCCTAACGATATGCTCTGGCAGTATTCAGATAGATTTGTGGAATGACGCGTTAGGTTGACCAAAGTCTCATCTTGCCTAGTCTGGTCGCGAAAGGTCAGCAAGTTACAGCCAATAGGCGAGAAAGAGGAGAAGACATACCTTACTCTCCACGCCAGGCCCGTCCATATAAGACAAGGCAGGGCCGTATAGACAAGCACTCTTTGACCGACGGTGGTCTTCGCGGCGACCCAGTCTGTCCAGCCACCTGCTAGGTGCACCGTTACCAGCATCAAGGTGATAATCGTGTAACCTGAAGCCCTAGGTACAAATATCAACTCGCGCGATCGTGCACCCCGGGCTAAAATGAATACAATACCTATGATATTTGTAAACTGCTTTAGCCTTCTCTCCGCCTCCCATGACGGCTCCACCAAACCACAGGCTCCCTGCTCCAACAAGGGCTTGGATTACCTACAAAAGAAAATGCCATAAGCCCCCGAAAAGGCCTTTAGTCGTATCTAGATACCGATCGCTCACCAGCAAGATATAAGTCAGCAAACCAAATCTGGCATGCCAGGAGGCGAAGTGCCTCCAACCATGCGAGGCTTTGTTGGCTATCATAGCGGTGAATCCAAGAGTAATAGAAGTCAAGGCCAAACCTCCAAAGATCTGGTGGTACAGCTGGCCTTTCCTCTTGGAAACAGGGTTTGCTAGAGTTGTTCGCTGGAGATTGAGAATGGCTACCTCCTTCATCAGCGCGTGACACGAGCTTCCACCAGAGCCCCTGGAACGAACCGAAGACAAAAAGAACAAGAGCAAGTGTTTGCAGTGGGGGGTGGAACGCAAAATAGCCAAGACGGTGGGGGTTGTTTCTGAATACGAGGATCCAAGTAAAAACTGCCAAACTCTGCAATGGTGTTCAACGTTCTGGCGGGTGCCATCAATAACGAATTCGGGGACATACGATGGCACTCATCTGAGGTAGCTGCGTCAGAAAACGAACAAGGCCATCCCAAGTGATTCACCTACCGACGCAAGGAAACCAGCGAAATTATCTCCGATCCTCGACGTATCTCGGTGTCGTCGACGCACTGCCTCGAGTAAAGGGTCTCGTTCGGTCGGGAACGACTGCTCGGGATCGACATGTAGAGGGGGAGGCACACCGGTCATTTTCAACAAGGCTAGTGGCAGCAACGGAAACGAGCGCGGGTTGTGGTTGAAGATTTCAAAGGTCGATGGAAACAGCCGCTCCTTGCGTCATAAACGGACATGATCACGTGAGCGCGATCAGCCACTCCTCGCCCCCAAATCGGTCAGTAAATCGTGGGACGTTGGGCACACACCATGTCACCGCATTTGACTACGTCTAATTGGCAGCTGATCTGAATATGTGTACAGAGGATGGATGCGTGAAAGGATGGATGCAAAGAAGTGCACTGAAGCGTGGTGCTGAACGAAACATGCTGGGACGGAACGGAAAAGTACAGTTGAAGAAGAACCAGGAAACCAAGAAGTGAAGAACGAATCATCACGAGTATAGCGAGTGTCAGCCTGCAGCCAGGGATATTCGTCTAGGGCTGATACTCATTTCGTTGAAAGAATGGCCAAGCTGCACCTCTTCCTCTTCCTCTCCCATTTCTCCAACTACAACATCTTGATCATCCCCATCTTCTTCCTCTTCGCTGTCACCCTCGTCCAGAGCAACCATGCTCCATTCACGGTAGATGTCGTCAATGAACGATGAACTTCCCGGGAGTTTATAGGGATCGAACGGGAAAAACGCATTGACATCGTTCTCAACGGCGGAATCCGCCACCACGAATAAACGAGCGGGTGACGGAGGGACTGGGACAGGTTGGCGGGGTGGGTGTCTAGGCGTCGCTGGGGTACTTGCACCAGAAGGAAATTTGACAGGTGTACTTGCGGTTGAGTTGGAATACACGGACGCAGCCCATTCCGCGCGTTTGTTGTTTTCCAGAACGCCATAGCAGTAAACAAATCCGGTCTTCTGGGAAATCTTGGCGAATTGTTTCACGACATTTTGCGAGCAATGCTAACAGAATAAACGGGTCAGCACGCTTGGGCGTTGAGGGATGAGTGGGGACGAAGGCGTACCTTCAACGGATTCAAAGGCGAAGTGATCGTCCTCTGTACCACGTCTAGTTCAGCTACCCACTTCTTTCCGGTTCTGTTCCCCGAGTCTTCGCTTTCGTCTGGTGCGATCTCAAAATCTCTCCACCGGAAGCAGAATACAAGGAAAACAGCTTGAGCCACGGCGTAGAATACGCTGAAATGGCTGGCGCTGATCTTGAAACCATCAGAACCAAGTTCTCCGTTTCGCTGAGCCTCCGCCAGGAGGTCGTCTGCATAGCCCAGCTGCCCATCTAGGTACTCGCATAGAAGGCCCACTACTCTCCGTGCACTATCTCGATCCACGAATAGTGCCCTGCTAACGAGGCTCGCGATATAGCTCGCTGCGGCACTCCTCGTCACCGCAGGTTGATCTTGTTCAAACAAGGCTCTGGATACGAGGAGCCCAAGGAAGAGATCAGTGTATTCTGGATCAAGAGCCGAATGCCAGAAGAGCAGGAATTGGGTATAACGCGATTTGAACGTTCGGAGAATTGTGCGGTCGAAGATGGTGAGGAGGGTGAGGAACTGGGAACGGCGAGTCGCTTGGAGCGATTCAAGATCCTCTTCAGAAGAAGAAGAAACGGGCTCGGGTTTGATGAACGTGGGGGTGGAAAGACCAGACTCGGAGTCTGAGCTCGAGGAGCGGGGTCGCGGAGGAGGCGACAGGGCTCCCGCGACGTTCAGGTGATCGAACAGTAACTTGAGGATGGCATCTAGCTTCGCTAGCATTTCCGTGACTTTCTTTAATGAAGTTTTTTCTTCTTTTCGGTAATCTTCGTCATCAGAGTTGATAGATAAGTTGTCGCTTGGATCATCTTCTTCCGAGCTTTCACCAGAGGCGTCGTCTTCCTGTATTGTCGCGGACTCGAGCAGTCCCTCATCTAAGTCCTCCAATTCTACCTGAATCTCCACCTAGAAAGCGGTCAGCTCATCGGGTCACAATTTTAGGTGACTTTGGGCATGCTTACATCGATCTGTATCGCTCGATCCACCACTAAGCCAAGGATACGATCTCGAAGCTCTTGACAATATTCAGAGAGTTTGAGAACGTTCTGAATATATGCAATCTGTTCGGCTTTATCTTGCCGTTTATGAGGGAAGTTGCGGATTAACAGAGGCTCGAGGGTGGTGGAGAGTGTCGGGATGAGAGATAGAAGCCGTTGGAGAAGGATGTGTTGACGTTCGTACATCAAGCCGGCATCGAAAGATGCCTCACGACCTTTGGAAGAGTTGAGGTCGCCGACGTATCCTGCAAGAAAGCGCGTAAGATGAGCTGCCTCCGCGGGACCCGAGATCTCGGAACCGACTGACTGGCCGTGAATCCGAGAGCAATTTGAGCTAGGATAGGACCGAGGTACTCAGGTCGAGCGCTGATAATCATGGCCATCAAGTCCACATATGATCTTGCAAATTCATCTTCCATGATTGTCCAAGGGAAGGTAATGAGGACATTTACAAGGGGCGAATGTATCCGCTCCAAGCTGGAGACGACGTGTTTCAAGGCAGAGATCCATAGCCTAAGCTCGGAGGGGGATTGATCCTTCGTACCGGTCTTATTAAATCGAGCAACTAGTTGGTCGAACTCGGTCGGATTGCCCTGGGACGCCAAGAAATATGACATGGTCAGCGAGAGCGCCCACAAGCAAACAACAGGTGGTGACAAGAGAATTTCCAAGCGCAAAATTGAGTACAAACCTGGGATTTCTCCTTCAGAGTATTTTTAACGAATACAAGATACATATCCTTCTTATAAGCGTCGTCCTGAAGAGATGCCTTGCGGGAGCGGGGGCGATCGTCTGTGGAGGTATCCAACTCCCGTTTCCGCTTGCGACTGGGCACTGTGGTAGCTATGGGAGGAGGGAGTGCATCTGCCATTGCTTCAGTCTTCGCTTGGTCGCCAAAAGCTTCAGGGAGAGTGTAGTGTGAGGTGGGTTCAGTCCAGGAAAATCTTAGACTAGGCTGGATTAAAGTGTCGGGTTTAAGCTCGTATCTCCGACTACCCCGCGACACGGAGAGGTTTCCTAGCTAGCTGCACATCGCAGTAGCTCTATATATACGCGATCAAGTTACCAGCTTTCGATCACTCGAATCCGTGACTCAACAAAGGTACTCGGGATATGCATTGTGGAGTGTTCGCTTTCTGGCACAAAGACTGCACCCTTTGGGCTTCCCGAAGCAGGGTCTCCTTTCATGATGCGAATAGCAAGTCTATCCTTCGATCCGCCCAGTTTGAGACATTCGTGAAGCGTCAGGAACTCCTGTATCGGCCATGTCGTGGTCACTGTTTCGTCGTAGAGCGGCAATGTGCTGGTTCCTATTTTATCGGCGAAACCATGTTGCTCGATCGGCCACGCCCGTCGGCAAAGGCAAGCAAATAGGATGAGAGAGTAGCTGGACTGACAAAAGCTATCACCAGCCAATCTCTAACTTGTTTCAATTAGCAGCCGACTGAAATATCTCCCAAGTGGGCTATACATGTAGAGTTTATGCACCCAGACTTCTGTTCATGAATCGGCGTTTCGTGAAACTCATCCACCATTTGCTAGGTTTGCCCGTTCCGTCGGCGTACAGACGCTCTACAAGCCTTGATGCAAGCTCTTGCCTCGCTTGAGTAAGGTATTGGCGTAAATAATCTGAGAGTGTAATAAGGAGTTGATTAGCTTGCGAATTCAGCCTTTTGCCGCATGGCACAAGGATGTTGTCATACCCGACTCCACTCGACCTCCGGCCGGCGCGTAATGCGAATTCAATGGGAAAGTCACGTCTCCTGGTAAGGGAAAGTTATCCACGGCAAGGGTGTTGAGCTGCTTTTGGGCCTCAATCTGGCTTGGTGGAGTGCGGGGTTGAGAAAGTTTGGTAAGACAATCGGAGACGAAAAGGATGAGAATAATCAACAGCCTGTCGGCGCCTCCTTTGATTTCGAAGTTGCGAAAGAGAGAGTTGGCCCGAAACAGGTCCAGGGTTTCGTCGATGATGTCCGCTTCGTTCGGGTCCGCTGCACAAATCACGTCGCACAGAGGAAAAGAAAAGGCAGGTGAGACATAACGGATTTAAGGAGAACTGGATATCTACATACTTATCAGAGGAGACGGCCCCCTTATCCTCGTCCTGATGGGGAGGATGGACATGTTCCCGACCTGGCGAGCATCGAGATCCTCGTTGAAAGCAGAGTGGTACGCCTTGTAGGAAAGTGCCACAGCACGCACAGTCAATGCGGGTGTCTCAATAACATTTAGGCGTGCAGAGACCTACGGGCATGATTGCGTGAGTTGGTCCGCCGCAGTGGGTTGTGGTCTTGAATAGAATGAGAGAATAAACGCCGAAAATCCGCGTCTATCACCGAGAGCGTTTCTCCATCAAATCTCCCCTAACCTAGCCCGACCCCAGAACCGAAAAACATGTTTAGGCTATCTCCAAAAGGCTAAGAGCTCTTCGATTTGGGCATTTCCAACTGCTTAGGTCGGTTTACTCAGCTAATTCGTTGTGGCTGGCGGCCAGTTTGCATGACAAACTAAATACTTCAGATTCGCACCACGAGCACAACCTTTCCGCGTTGATTTAACGCGTCGAGTGTGACATCAAAGGGCCAAATCTTCGGGATATCACTTCATTTGTAGTTGCTGTCGGGATCGTGACTCCATCCGAACGGCCACCGAGAGCCAAGCTTGCCGCCGTCTTCCAGCACCGCGAACGTGAAAAAGGATCTGTCTAGACAGCTGGGCTAAATCTCAATTGAATCCGTTTTAATGGCCAAGATCGCATGGGATCGCCAGCACGCAAAACACGACTCGTTGGAACGACGACTGTGAATCACCAGGACGTAAATGGAAAGCGTCATCGGCCATAAATCGGGCATCCTGATCTGCGGTCGGTCCCTGCGCGTCTATATTACTGCTCCACTTGTTGTTGTCAAGCCTTCAACGCGGAGGACTGTTGTATCAGCTCGGGCAAGCCACTCTGCGCCTAGATTGTCAAAGTTTGCTCGCAGTGGCACGCCGAACAGATGGTTTAGAGCGGCGGACATTGCCTCGTTGCCCACACTAATATCTAATTTCGATAGAGCGAGCGGGGTCCCCAAAATTCGTGAAGAAGTCGGAAGGATTCAAGGCCGTTGCGAACTTAATTCGAGGCTCATCTCGTCGCGTCATCTCTTCAACGGCTAGCCCTAGATTCAGAGCCTGAATTCAAGCGAAAAAAAATTCCATGGAACAAAGCTAGACGGTTCGATCGTTGCTACAGAGCTTGCTCGAACTAGATGCGCGTGATCGGTCCGGCCTCCCTTGTCTTACACGCCCTAACATCACCGACGGTGCATCCTTCATGCAAATCCCCCCAACGCAAAGTATCGTGTAGATCATTTCACCATTCGGCTCCGAACTGGAGGCTTTGTCACCTCGTTGGTTGGCAAGTGGCTTGAAGAAATTCTTTTCTGCCTGGATGCGTGGTCGCGGTTGTCTTTTTTTCTTGCCGTCCCGACACGGCGGTGGAGTTGAGATACAGTGCCTAGACTATACACTTGTCGGAAGTCGGGCCTCTATGGTCAAGTTTGGACGAAAGATCACCTACAAAACCCCGCCCTTCACGACGGGCCTCGTTGTACGCCCAAGGTTTCCCTGTTGTTGTTGTGATGAGGGTTAGCTACGGGGTGCACTGGTCTGGTATCGGCGGATCAGCACGCAATCTTCCAACCGCTTCCCTTGACGGCGTGCCCTAATAGCCATGACTCAGCCGTTGGCGGGGGCATTCGTTTTGAAGCCGAAAGTGCCCTCCCACCGAGAGGTTCAAATTTACCTCCAGGTTTGGGCGCTGCGCCACGTTTGTGGGCGGGTAAAACCTCGGACCTATTTTTGATTTGTTGCCGGCGGTAGCTTCCTCGCAGGTTGTTGGAGCGCTGCGCGCTTCCTTGGCTGGCGCTGAGCGCTGATGAGAATAGTAATCGGACACGGGTCAAGTTGACGACCCCTGATTGGCAACAGTTCACCCACTCCGATCCACCCCGGACTCCGAATAAGGCAGGATTTGAGCGGTAGATCCTTAGGCCTGTGGACAGTGCCTTTTCCCCATCACCGCGTGGTGGTGGTGATCGTCCTCATGTCCATGATTGATCCACGCTATCGGCGAGCGAAATGCACCGGGATTGAGCGTGCCTGCGATCCATAGAGACGCCCAGAAAAATCAATTATACTTGGACTAAATCGCTTTTGGTGCGCTTGTTCAAGGGCCAAGGGCAGTCTTGTGTTCACTGGGCGGTCCATGACCAAGCCGTAAGGCTCTGTGGGGCAGGCTTATGTATTGAATACTATCAGATATAGTTGGACATTCCGGGAATTATTACCACATAGGTAAAAATTAGGTCTTTGAGGGTTCCCTGGAGGGAACATATCTGGCTAGACCGGTGGCGTTCTCGAACACCCGCTGAACGTGCATATAATATTTGGATTATAAAGGACAATCAGTTCTTGAATGCCCTGCACACGGTCACACCCCGTTTCGACGGCAGTGCAGGTTCTGCTCGGAGGAGCGTGTAGGCTCGAGTGGGCGCTAACTTATTCAGTGCCTGGCATTCTCCGAAAAAGAGAGACAGACGGAATGATTAACCTTCCCGCACAACCGAGTCAGGCTTCTCTGAAGTCCAAAGGGTAAACCGTTTATCGAGCGCCCTTGGGATGAGCTGTGTCAGGAACGTGTCCGTCCGGGATGTCAGACCGTAGCAAGAACGTTTACTGGTGGGTAATTTCCGAGGTTATGGTGACAGTGGGCTGACGCCATTGGCGATCCTTCAGTTTGAGCGAAGGACTGCGTGCGATAGAAGCCGTCTGATAAAGACTAACTGGGGTTGTCAATGAAGCAACGTTCAGTACTAGGATGTCCCCTTGAGACTTTCCGCGGAATCCTTGCTGCCTGCACGCTGCTCATCTGGTTCTGTCAAGTGCCTCGTTCATCCATCAAGCCCTACCAAATCAATACCGTCCCGCATCTTCCAGGTAGCACAAGGAGGCCGGTGATCCTGAGGCCCTTGCGGAGCCGTCACCTTGGGTACCAGACCAGCTGAGGCGAGGTTGGTTGTATCCTGGAGGGGCATTGGAGTGAGGACTGACCGGTAAATCATCCTCTTCGGCGGCAAACGACCCAACACCCTTTAGCTCCTGGAACACCCCACCCCCCAGTGATCTTCGAATAGCCCCGGTTCCATTCTTCTCCATTTTTCGCTATTTTACGTAGTCAGGTTCGTCTTTTCCCCTCCAAACACGGTTGCACGACTACTTATCGGCGCCCACCAAAGGTTCGAGCTCAGGTTGCGACCCCCTCCCCAGCAACCCAACGCACCGCGGCAGACCAGCCTCGTTGCACTCAAACTATAAGCAAGCCTCTGCTTGTCTCCCCCCTGGGGGTATGTTTTTCTTCTCTCGTCTCCTCCGGTCGCTATTTCTTGACCGCGGGTGCGACGCCTCTTGTCTTTGCATTCGCTGCCATCCGCCAGTCATGGAACTCATCTTCCCGGCGCCGCTCTCGGTTTCAAGCAATCCACCCTACCACTTCCCTCCCGCGCACGACCCGTTCCACGTCGAGACACAGTCGGATCGTCTAGTCCAGTCTGCATTACAACCTCTGCCGTCGAATCCAACGTCAGTCAAACGCGAAATCAACCGCGCGGCGTCCCCAGTCGCATCATCCTCTCAGCCACAAACCTTGGCACCGTCACTTCTAGCCGATACGCCAATAAACTCCACACCCACCTCTCCAAAACGTCAGCCGCACTTCTTCCTAGGCTGCTCACCCTCTAAAGAAGATTCACTATCGCGGAGTCGACATGACAGCTCCCCTTCAGCCACCATCTTATCTGAACCACGAAGCAGAGCATCGTCCAAGGCAAGGCGGCACGGCCGTCCAGGGACCTCGGAAGACTTGGGAGTGATGCAGCCTTTTGCACTGTCATCGTCGCGACCAATGCGCAGGGCGGTTAGTCTCGACGAATCCGCCTTGCCGTCCTTCAGACCTCGGAATCTACGCGAAGACGTCGCCTCGCCATACCTCTCCTGCTACTCCTCTGACTCTCCACTGGTGGAGGACACTTCGGACCCGCTGGCTGTCCCAGCAACTGACCTTGGAGCGAACTCTATCGCCCTTGGCACCACCTCAAGCCACAACCACCGGACCTCATTGGAGAACTCTATTCTCGTCGGACGAAGGAAGACATGGCATACGCTCATGGAGGTCATGTCTACGGAGAAGGGATACCTGAACGACCTTCGTGCTCTTGTCCTGGTGAGCGCTGCCATGGCTAGGCTGGAGTTCCAGAACATTAACGTGGCGGTCTAGGTGTATCTCGACCAACTCCCAAATTTCTTCCAGCTGTCCAGCGACGACTACGACGCCGTCGCTCGGAACGCTCATGATCTCCTGGAACTACACCAAGATCTCGCTGAGGAGTTCGGCCAGGTTGAGACTGACCTGCAGGCAGCTGGCTACCCTGATTTCCACAACCCCGAATCGAACTCGGCGCTAGGGCGAGGCTTGGATCGGGCAACGAGGATATTAGTGGCTAATGTAAGTTGTCCCCGCTTCCTGCACAGTGCTTCTGTTCTTTAATTGAAACCTTCACTCATCACCTCCGCACAGGCAAGCCGCTTTGAGAGTTATGAGGCTTATTGTTCAGGACATTCCGAAGCGCTTAATGTCATTCGGAACCTTCAAGCTCGACCTTCGGACTGGGATGCCTACGAACAACGCTGTGCGACTTTGGTCTCTGGCGCGATGGTGTTCGAACCGGCCATCCGAAGGCGTCATTCGACCGACAGCATGAGGTTATTTGGTAATCATGCTGAGACCGCCGTCAATCGCTCGACGCTGTCGCGGCTCCGCTTAATCGATTTCCTCATCAAACCTGTCCAACGCATATGCAAATATCCTCTCCTACTCACTCAGCTGCAAGGGACCATGGCGGCAGCCAATCTCCCTTCGACGGCCGACGTCGACCTCGTCAGCCTACTCGGTCTCGCTCTTGGAACAATGAAACACGTGGTCGGGCAGGTGGATGAGGCGAGGAAAGAGAGAGAAACTATGATCCGTAGCAGTCTGGTTCTATCGCGGGTTGAACCACATCCAGTAAGTTGCATTCTCCTCGCGGTGGGCGAAGCTGTGGTTAACATCTCCGCCAGGTACTGTCTGCTTCATTGCTTGAGACCCTTGGTCCCTCGCTTCTCATCGGTTCCCTAGAAGTCATTTATCACCACCCGGTCTTTGCTCCACTAAAGCCACCGATGAGGGCGCGTTACTACGGCGTTTTCCTCTACCCCGGCTATCTTGTGATGGCTAAGATCAGAAGGGCCAAAACGTACGATGTGCGCCAATGGTTCCCGCTGCAAGGAGGAGAGCTCGTCGACACCCCGGAATCCCAATCCATCCTTCCCTTCACATTCCGTTTCGCCTCGGGTCTGCACCAGTTCGATTTTGTCGCGCGGTGTGCCGAGGAGAAGGAGGTCTGGGTTCAAGGCTTTCAGCAAGCGCTCAAGGCATCTCCGGCGATCCCTCCGGCAATTGCCAATCAATCGAGCCTCCAGGCCGGTGTTCAAGAATCCCGCATCGCCAAGCCATCGGAGCAAGTGGGTCTAGCAGGCTTCCTCGCCGATGGACTCTCAACGGCAGACAAGGAGCTCGGTCTTCTCAACGACAAGGCTCCCAAGGCGCCTGGACTCTCACCAGCGCGGAACTCGATGAGCTTGCCGAATGCCTCCCCCAAGCGCCGCACGTCGCTCTTCTCTTCGGATCCGCTATCTTCCACCCTTCGTCGGCCGACTGCATCATACCGCCTTCTCGTCGACAAGTCATTGGCCGACGTCTTCTCCGAGGCTTGCATGCGCGCTCGGTCTCAGGCCACACCGCTTGGCGACCAGGTCACTCAAGCCGACAGCGCAGTTTCAAGACGACCAGGCAGCTGGGGACGCGCCTCAACGATGTTGAATCGCACATCCAGCGTTAGTTCGATGTTTTATCGGAGAAGCGGCGCAGATTTCCGCGCGGCGGGATCCAGTTCACGGTCGTCGGGAGAGGATGTCACCGAAATAGTTCGGCCTGCGTCGAGCGGGACCATCGCTACAAACGGCTCAGGACGCTCCATGGTCGCTTTCCCTCATCACAGTCTCTCTATGACTCGTCGGCGGGCTCCTCCAGTGATAACATCTACGTCGTTCACCGTGAACGGTCAGGGTGTCCTGGAAGCAGATGAAGATGGAAACGAGGAGATGCAGAGCCCAGTCAGCACAGTATTCCCGCTTACTCCAGAAGCCGCTGCATTCCAGGAGGCCCTGGCGAGCGCTCAATCCACCTCTTCTGAAACCCATGAACCGCATACCACCCCTAATCGGCCTCCCAGCCGCAGCTTCTCAACACGTTCTACTGGTATCGTCAAACACACAAGAACAAAGTCCCAAAGCTTGGCTCAGAACGTCAGGGAGCTCTTCCATCGTCCTCGAACTCTCGTATCCGCCCCAGAGTTTCCCTCGGAGCTTCCGGAGAAAGCCACTGGTCTGAATCCAGGAGGCTATCCTTCCACTCCACTTCTCCTTGTCCCACAGCCCTCAGTATTCCAGAGAGGCCTGACTCTCATCCGCAAGCGGGTTACCAGTACAATTTCGGATGGTCTGGCAAATGGAAAACCAAGGCTAGGTCCATTATATTCCTCCCAACCCAGAGGAGCTATTTCCAAGGCCGAAATGTCGCCTTCCGACGACGATGACGCCGACTCGGTTGTATCTATGCGTGGCGTTCTTGATTCTCCACCACGAGCACAGAGTTTCGATATACCACAGGTAAATAACTCGACCCAATATCCCACCTACCCCAATCAAAAAATCCAAATCCGCCCTCCTCTGCAAAGGGCAGGCACCTCGCTCGCTACCACTGTACTTTCGTAGTTTCAGGCTCTAGACTTTGTATCTTATCATGCTTTCACCCTCGCTTTTTCTGTTTTTAGTTTTCAGTACTGGATGTATGCAGTTTGCCAATAGTTACATCATATAGACGGAGATCGGATGTCATAAGAAAGATGCGAAATTAAACGAGGGGAGGAAGATAGGAAAAAGAAAAGTCCATATGCAAATGGTGGGGGTGGGGGAGTTGGAAGCCGTTGCCTCCTAGATCAGCCCGTGACCGCGGAGTAAGGTTTCCCATCTGTCATGAGGATGGTTAGCTTGATTCCAGGTCTTTCAGCAGCTACAGAAGACTGACTCTCTATTTCGAAGCTCAGCTTCTTCTAATCGACGTTTGAGTGCGCTGCACAGAGTTCTTTAGGGGATGTCGATGTTGCTCGGCCACAAGGACTTACCTGTTCTCCCGCGACAACTCATTGCGCGCTTCTTTCGTCTTCTGGAGATCATTTGCCATTGCAACGAAGGCCTCATCGTCCGGCAGGCTCGCATCGTTGAACATGCCATCGAGCTCCTCGTTGAACGCCTTTAAAAGAAAGTCAGGATAGAGCACCAACTCACTAAACAGTGCTTGCCGTACCTCGTACATGATCTCGTTTTCTGCGGTGGCATCAGCGAGGAGCTTTTTAACGAGGTCGCATTGTCTTTTTGCTCTGCCGACTTCCCCTTCTAAACGGGCCGACTTTGCGATTTCCTGCAAAAACTATATTAGGGAATTTCTTTGAGAGAGGGTTGATGACATACCTCGTGGTATTGGGCTTGCAGCTCCGATAATTCGAGCTCGACATCCGCCTGGTGCGTTGACGCACTCTCCAGTAGCCTATCGGCCTCGCCAGTTAAGGTCTCAAGTCGCGTTATTGTCTCATCATTGACACCTCCGGAAGCCGAAGCTGAAGCCGAAGTCGAGGCCGGTTCGCTGGGGAATGAAGTGCTCAAAGGTCTTCGTGTTCGACTTGCAATCATTTGGCGCATTTCTTCCATGCGGTCCTCAGCCGCTTTATTCTAAGAGAAACGGATCAATCCATTGCGGATACAAGAAAAAAATTTCGCATCAACATACCGCAATATGTCGGCTTTGTGGTGATCGAGGGATGCCTGGACCAGGTGAGCGAACCCTTGCAAGTGGATCCTTCGATGATGGTGCCTTCAACGCTTGAACCTCAAGCCTGATTCGCTTGACAGCGCGGCGACCGGCATCCAACTAGAAAGAGTAATCAGCTTTGGACGTCTCTGCTTAAAAGAAATTCACTCACATCTTCCCGTGTGGATTGGGCGAGGGATGAAATACGGCCGGTGTCAGGACCTAAGGCCGAATGTTGCTGCTCTTCTTTGTGAGATGTCGGGGCAGCCTCATCTTCTGAGAAGCTCTCAGCGACGGCGCGAGCGGCGGCTTGCCTCTCTCTTTGAACCTGACTAGCAATATGCCGGCTGGCTGAGCCTCGTTCAAGAGGGGACGCTACACTCTTCCGGGTAGGGGGCGAGGCTCTCCGGATTGATGCCTTCTTCTTGATGGCTAAGGGTTGGATAGTCGGTGGCGAGCCTTGATTGGAAGCACCTCCAGCAGGCGCGGTAGGTGGCGGTGCTGAAGGTTGAGGCAATGGCTTTTGCATCTCCGGTTCAAAGAGCGATCGCCGAGCCGCAACCGGCGAAACCGCCCTTTCCAATTCATCGATCGTTGGATTCTCGCTCACGTGGGAGAGAGGCATTGGGGGAACAGGCGGAAGAGCGTGACTGGCTGAGGGGAAAGGCGGAAGATTCTTCCTGGTTGGTGTAGTTGGCCGAGAATAGGTCGGCCGTGGCAAGCTGGATGAGGTAGCAGCCGGGGTATAATCTTCATTGGGAGTGATCGGTCGCTGATGAAGTCCTGACGGTGTCACCGGTCGAGACGGGGATGGGCTTTTTGCCGGATTCCGGGGGCCCATAGGTCTTCGATCGCTGTTGTTGCTCTGGATGCTCCGGGTCCTGGCTGGTGGATTTACGAGGCTGGGCGTTGGAGTGAGCGAGTCGGGATGAGATTTGATCGAGGTTTGAGGCGGAGACGCCTCTCTAGTATCATCGAACTCGGTTGAACCGCTGTGCGCCTGTGTAGAGAACGCAGCGGATGCGGACTCTGTTTACATGGGTATGGGTCAGCGAGGAACAGCAAAGAGCAGGTTCGCCATCTATTTACCTTCCATACCGACGTCTTCTGATATAGGGCGTTCTCTTCGGAAAGCAGATTTGACAGCGTACGGCTGCTGGCCAACCTCTTGACTCTGGCTATTCTTCCGAGCGAGTTCCAACCTCATACTCAGGTCCCACTCCGACTCGTCCATTGTTATGTCTCCTCCCAACGTGGCATCGACCATCTCCTCATCATCCTGGTCTTCTGATGACTTCATATCGACCTGTCCACCTGTTCTGAGTTGTTTGGGAGGACCTCGCCAGTTTGCGCCCGAGCTGCGGCGGTCGAGATCCATTTCACTCCCGGACTCCCCTCCACTGATACCGCCTGGAGATCGACTCCGCTTCCGGAGCTTGTTGGGCCGCAAGCTATCTGCCCTTCTCCGAGGCTCTGCGTCATCATTCCTAACGGAGAGGAACGACGTCCCTCCTGTTGAAATGCTCCTTTGCGAGGACTTGAGACTGCTTTCTGTCATCCCAGAGGTTCCAGTGGTAACGGTTGAACTCCGAGACACAGCTGATTTCGGCCGGCGAGAGCTGGTCATGGAGCCGAACACGTCGGAAGTTGAATTGAAAAGGTTCCTGGAAATCGCATCGAGACCAAACATTGCTGCTTTGGAACGCCCACTTGCAGAGGGTGTCGGCGGCGCAGAATTGCGACCGGTACGGAATTTGAATAAACCGAATTGGTGCACTGTCAAAAACGTTAGGTACTCGGGATGTCGTCGAGCCGTTTGCAAATTCTTACATGTCTGGATTATCCGGGCCGGTACAGCTGGGGTGTGGACGATGTCTTCCTCGGCTTCATCGTTCGGGTCGCTCGAGGTGACAACATAACTGCGGATACAAGGTAAGGATGTTGGGGGTTAACATTCATTCTAGATACGTACCGACAGACTTCGCCAGCCATGGGTTGGACTCGGGCAATAACATATGGTGGAGCTTGCTGCCCGAACGGGAGGGGATCCGCTTCACCGAAAGGGTCGATATGTACAATGAGCTTGTTCTGGAGCGGGAATTAGTCAGCATGACAGACAATCAAACCCGCATCCGCCAAACTCACCTTTTTTGGTTCCTTGAGATAGTCCATCCGATCATAGATGTTGAACCAAGTTCGCACAAGCGACTTTCCCGACAGCTCGCGTTCCATCGATAAACGCGCTACACTGCGGCCATCTTTACACCGATAAAACGCTTGCGCATTCCATAGATTCTCCAAAAACCGTATCTTGTCGCTCCGACATCGGCCGGGGTCGTAGTTCGGTGGGGACGGCGGATGAACAACAGAGCACGCTCGGAACGGACGATTGGCCCAGCGATCAGAATACTGGTCTGTCGGCGGAGTTTCGATGTACAGATGGAAATCTGAAAGGGGAAGTCGCAGATAAGCTATACGACCACCCCTTTTGGTACTTTCCCCATAAAAACTTACCGCCATTTCCAACGTCAGTCGCGACAACATCCGTCACTTCGACCACTCCCTTGCAGCTCATGATTCCTTTCTTGATTCCGGTCGGAAGACCGCTCGTCCTCAGGGTCCGGTCTATCTCGTCCAGCCCGCTCAAGCTCCTACCCGATGCTGATCCGTTCGGTCGCTTGACGATCAAGAGCCGGTCGTCGAACAAAAAGAGGGTGCAGTGGAGTGGCCCGGTTGCAGTCGCGACGCCGGCCTCGTTGATGTTGGAATAGCTGGATCCAGGTACGTCTGTGGGCACGTCTTCGATGTCGATCGAGTCGATGAATGCTCGGTTGTTGCTGATGAGGTTCGGTGGGAAGCCGTCGATGCTCCGCTCAAGACAGTACATGACGGTAGCCCGTTTGGTTTGTTCGTCCGTCTCTGCGAGAGCAATCTTGGATGCCAGCTCGTCGGCCTCGATCAGCTTGGCGCGCTGAGGATCGTCCTCAGCCATGTGTTTGATCATTGCTTTATGGTGAAGTATGAGCATGTAATGCTTGCACTGACGGAACAATTGAGACTCACTTCTAAACATTAGGGTATATCGGGGTATACGCTGGATGGGTTCCATAAGCAACTCACGGAGGCCGACGCGGTTCTTGCTTTCGGTCGAATATTTGGTACGCTGGAAAAGTGTGTTAGCACGGAATCCATCGGAAGCGAACTGTAGAAGAAGCGCCACGAACTTCAATGAACCCTGCAAAAACAGTGGTGGGTTTCTTAGTCATTTCCCGTTCAAATATTGCTTGAGCCTCTTCGCGCTTGGCGTAATATTGCTTGTAACAATCGAAGGCTCGGAGGTCGCGAATCTAGCGGAATTATGGCGGATCTTAGCGACCGGCTCCCAAACAACACCTGCCCGTGCAAACCAACATGTTTCAAGGTCACATCGCCGACACCTCCAACGGTTGATGGTCCGGCCGGAGTCATCATCTGTTCGAGATCCACGAGGAAAGCTTCATTCGCCGGGAGGATCGCGTCTATGTTTCCAAAAAGGGTCTTGGCTTCATAGGCGGGGAGAATCGTTTCCTCTTTCTTCCTGGCGAACTTGCGCACTGGGTCGGCATATGAGAACTTGAGAGTCTTGAGGCGAGAAACATAGGAGCGTTCAGTAGTGACGAGCTCGTTGAGAACGTCATTGAACGCTGTTGACGCGGTGAGCGCGCGCTTCCTCCCACCCTGGCAGCGAATCATTGACGTAAGACGGCGGGCTCCTCACAGAGCAGGTGCAAATCGGATGGACACGTACCGACGAGTCAACAGTATTGGTGGAATCGGCAATGTTTGGCGCACTGGTGGATCTCTCGATGCCTGTCTTCTCGCTTTCGGGAGAGACGACGTCTCCCAGGGACTCGACAAGTTGAGTGACATCTACACGAACACGGAGGCGTAAGCGAACTGTTTGCAAGTCGAATGTCGGATATTCGTGCCTTGTGCTATCGGATGCCCGTCGATGCCACCTTCTATTACAACGCCGCAATAGTATACTCTTCGTGTTGGTGGGATGGATGGTTGCTCGCTCTTTGTCCGTAGCAGGTCGGATGGACCGCCTGAAAGGGGGACGACCTTGCGAGGGGAGGGCTGTCCGAGGACTGCCATCTTGACCTAACGTCGATGGCGTTCAAGGTTGGTTGGAGAGTGCCCTGATGGCTGGATGTTGACGGACGCGTCGAGGTTCGCGGTTGAAAGTGGTCGAAAACAAAATATGGAACAAACAACAACGTGACCGCATTGCACATCCCAACATTCCGCATTGCAACATCCCCGACAACCTTTCATCGCAACCCTCGATACATATATGCAGTGAAAGCTATTCTTGCGGTTGATGAGTTGCGAATTAGGCATTCCAAGAATTGATCCTGATAGTTGCGAATGCTCAAAGTATCAACTACAACCGTTGGTCAGATCCATACAATTGAGAGAATCGAAACATTCCTTTATAGTAATCTCTCGGTGGAAGTGTTACCTCCCTCCAACTCAGGTGGACGATGCCGAGCATCCGTTCGACCGCATCCCGACGGCTCAACACTGTTCTCAGGGTCGACGACCACGTTTTGATGGGAAAGGGCACCATGGAAAGCAAGTAGCAGCGCTTAGGTCGGACGAGAATACGCATCTTAATCGATATTTGTCTTGCAGTATGGTGCCATGAATGCTGTTAACGTGGTGGGGCGGGAGGTTCGTCACCCACTCCTGACTGGATATTAGAGTTTAGGTGCCTGAGTCTCCGTCGGCTTGAAACTCGCCAAACGACCAGTGTCGTGGAACTTGCGCAACCAAGATATCGAGGGTTTCGGTAACAGAGCAGGAAAAAAAACCGTTCTGCGTTGATCATTTCACAAGGCTTGCATCAAAGTCTCGAAGGTCGAAAATGGTCGTGGACGGATGAAAATGATATATTTTACAAACACAGAGCGTCGAAACAGCTAGGACACCATGCACATCCTCCCAATTTACTCCTCCATCTCTTCATCGCTATCCTCATCCTCCTCGTCGCTGTCTTCACCCTCCGCCACCTCAATCGGATCCAACGCAATATCATGGTCGGCACCAACATACGAATCACAGATCACGTAGAGCTTCAGCTTGTGAGGACCCTTGGGAAGAGTGAAGTCCAGTTTGACATTGATTTGCTTCCGAACAGTGACCTTGCGGATCGCCAGGAGCTGCTTGGTCGAAGGCTCACCAACAACCACCCACCAAGACGCCATCTTCTTGGCTGGGTAGAGAGGCGCGATGACGGCTTGATCGTCATCCTCTTCATCTTCGTCGACTTCTTTCTCGAGCAGAACCTTGAGGACGATGGGTGTACCAGCCGTGTATTCGCCTTCCTCGAGTTCGTGCGAGACATCCAGATTTGGATAGGCGTTCACGAACGTCGCGACGTCACGCCTAAGGTAAAGATATCGTCAGCAAATAGAAATGTGACAAAGGGACCAAAGACTGACATTTGGCGCTGATCCATGCGTAACAGGTCGTTCCGCACATCATCCTCGAGCTCCATAATGTCGATGACCGACTCGACTCCCTTCGCCTTGCAACGTGCAATGACCTGCGCGTCCCATGGGTTAGTATTAATTTCAAATCCGTAGGGGAAATGCTTACCTCTGAGTCGAAGTGAGGAACCTGCTTGAGAGGAGAATCCGAATCCCACATTGCTTGCACACACATTTGCGACAGGTCCATTGCTCCGAGAGCGTTGAGGTAGGCATTCGAAGACATGACGTCCACGCAGGCCGCGAGTAGGTTCAAAACCTTTCCTAGTACTATGGCTTGATCGGATGCGAGATCCGGAGGGAGGTGTAGTCGCGAGAAGTGAGCTTGCAGCAGTAGGAAGGTCTTGAAATGAGGAGCCTCGTAGTTGACATTTTCGAGTTTGACAGGAACACGGTCGTAGATCCTGCGAAGGATAACGTCCTCGTGTCTTCGAATCGGGATGGACTCGAACTCTGCCGAAGACGATACGATCTCGAGAAGGCCCTTGAGCTTCGTCCTCTCCTTGAGCGACATGCTGTAAACCTCGACGGTCACATCTATCGAAATTCGTGCATCAGTAAACTGCCAGCTAGCCGACAAATCACCAACGTACAGGATATGTTGTAATACGCCGCAATCATGCCCAGATTAAGAGGCGACACGTCCATCTCGTCCTCAATTGAGATACATTTGGAGGAAACCAGGTCGTTGAGGGTATTCTCGACGAGCTCGGACAGGTGGTCCGACAGGTGCCTGTGGCTGACGCTATTGAGGTTGTAGTAGTTGGGGTTCTGGGTCATCCGTCTGTAGAAGAACGTCCAAGTGAGAATATCCTGTCCAATCGAAGTTAGCATGGAGATGTGAAAGACGGATATAATAACTGACCATCGCATCCTGCTTATTTTCGATCGTTTTGACGGCAATCTCGGCCATGAAGTAGTCATGAAGCATGTGCGTTGGCAAATGGGACTCGATGGGCAGGCCTTCAGCCAGGAACTTCTTGTAAAAGTCCTTGCGGGTCTGCTGGCATAAGAGAACGCATCGACTCGAGTCATCCTCGCCTGGACGGCATGCCCGGCCGAGCATCTGCAAGACGTCCGTAACAGGATAATCCACATAGCGATGCTCCCGGCCTTCGTAAAACTGAACTCCCATGATAATAACCATGTAGGAGGAGACTGGGATGCTCCATGCGGTATCCTAAAATGGAGCGTGTGTGAGATTTCGGTCACTGCAGACAAGATCGAAGACCATACTCGAGATGCTACAAGAACCTGGATCGCGCCGGCGCTGAAAAGTCGCTCGACAATCTTCTTGTCCTGCTTGCTTAGCGCCTCGTGATAGAATCCAATGCCGTGCTTGAGACAATCCACCAAGCCCTTGTCGGAGATATGGTCGAGATGTGGCTGGAGGTCCGTAGGCTCGATGTTGAGGAACCGATCTTCGTTCCCATCCGCGATACAGTACGATAGGATGTCGTCCACGGTGAGCTGACATTGTTTCCTGGCGGGCACAAATACGATAACCGGCTTCGTTGGGGAATGTTCGACAATGGCTAGATATGCAGGTTTCGCCATGGAGATCATAAGGGACGGGAAATGTGGGATGTTGAACGTTTGGATGTGGATTTCCATCGGCAGCGGTCGGGCACTTCAAGAAGAGTCAGCAAGTTTCCCGATCAGATTGCTTCACCGGCACATACCTTGGCGTGAAGTTGAAGACGGTATGGGTGCTCGCACCAATCCACTCTCCCAACTCGCGGGCGTTGGCTAACGAAACACCGCAAGCAACGATTCTTGTTTTGTTGTCCGTTTGCGCGGACACGTAGCGGGTTCGAGATATCACCACTTCGTAAGTTGGCCCAATTTCGCCGCCAATCAACTGGACTTCGTCTGCGATCAAAAGGCCAATATTTTGAACATGCTTGCGCTGCTTCCACCGACGAGATAGAATGTCCCACTACCAAGGAGAGCATCAGCATGGGAAGGCTCGCATTCAACCTAATGATACGTACTTGAGTTGGGGTGCACACCACGACATCACCTCCTTTTTCCATCAACCGCAAGTCTGCGCTGGTCTCACCAGTCAGTGCGACAATGTCTTTTCCGCCCTGGATCTCTCCAAACTTCGCTCGCCACTCGGCAACACGTTGGTCCACCATTTCTTGGAACGCCTCGATACATACCGCCCGTTGAGGACCTGGCTTAGACCACAGACGAAGCAACGCGAACTCGGCACAAATGGTCTTCCCACTTCCAGCCGGTGCTCCAATGAAGACATTATCGTCTGAATTGTACAAGGCTTGGAAAACTTGGGTCTGGATCTTGTTAAAGGTCCGAACCTTGCCATCGAACACCGCTTCGAATTCCTTGTTGCGAAGTGCGGAAAGAGGAAGAGACTGGAGGTCGAGCAGCGCCGTTGGAGGGGGGAATTTCTCCGGAAGGATGAGATGTTTGAAGGAAATGGGAAGCCGGGTCTCCGACTGCAGCCAACGGTCGGATATGACTGAGACATAGTAATTCGGTGGTACTGGCTCGAACATGGGAACGGTCACCGTGACCTGATGTTCATCTTCCGCATATCGTTGGCGTAGGACGAATTGGTCATGGAAGAGAATGACTTCGCCGTCAACGTCTTCCACAATAATCCAGAAAGCTTGAGATGTCCCATGATATTTCTCGTCCCATTGGAAGTCTGGAGTGAGCGTGAGATCAATGCGCATAAGGGAACGCGTGATGGGCTGCACATGAGCTTGAAGACTGTGTGATATTAATCAGTGAGCAGCATCTTCGTTTGAACCGAATGCGGGTACTCACTCGAGTTTGGGGAAACAGTGAACTAGGCGATGAATGGTCTTGCCAGCGCTCTGGATTCCGATAAGTTCGCCAAGCTCCGGCGGTTCCTACCCGTGCATGAGAGTTAACAATTAGGTCTTGCCATACAAGTACCGCACTTACCAAGTCGAAGTATCGGTGCCAGGGCTAGATTATATCGGTCAGACTGTCATCGTCGAAGGGTCGAGTGCATGTACTCACGAATTGCTTCCCTTCCGCCTTACGGATAATGTCCTCCCGCACACGAGGGAACTGCCTGAGCGGTGTCATTGAGGACCACATCTTCTTCTCGGCCATCTTACACATGTCAAGGGCAGCACGGGCTGGTGCGGCCCACCCACGCTTGAGGCAGATCTCGAACATTGCCCGAAGAATTCTACAGAGAAGCAAACCCGTAAGTACAGCGGTGTAGATCGTTCAGGCGGATACTCACCGTCCGGCAGACTGCTGCACATAGACCATGTCAGATACGAGAGCGAAACCTAAAGAGCAGGCTTAGCACGTGTCGCGAGCGCAGCAGACCACAACATACCTTCAAGTTTGAGCCCAGAAATAAAGGCTTGTAAGAGGACGTTGATCTTGGCAGGGGGCTCCTCGACTCCTTCTTTCACAGGTATGGGCACCCGTTCTAGAAGTTTCGCCAGCTCTTGCTTTTCCTGTACGTGCAATAACATTAGTGGTCCGAGCACTTTGAAGAGACCACGCGACAAACCTCTTGGCGAACCTATCGAAGAAAGAGGGTGTCAGTTTACAGCGACAGTGTCATATTCCAAGAACCATACCGGAATAAGCTTGAATTCATTGGAGAGCGCAAACACGCGGAAAAGCTCAATCATTCCCATAGTTGGCTTGAGGTGCTGGTTGTATACGGACATGCTCGCGTAGGTGACATAGTAATGAGAAGCGATGCGACCAAGCTCGGTTGAAGCGAAGACACCAGTCTTCCTGTCGTACTTGATGAGATTTGCCTTCTCCAACATGACAGCGGCGGTATGCACAATGTCGACTCGTTTCTGTGTCAGATGAGGGTCGTCGTCGGAGTAGTCGACATTGATGCCATACAGTCCTGGAGTTCGGAGCATGCGGACGTAGCTGAAAAAAAGGGTGAGCTGCCTTTCGCGTCACAAGAAAATGACCTAGACTTACAGGTACGTGTAACCCAGCCATTGCACCGCTTCATCTCTGTTGCGGACAGTGCCAAGGACAACTTCTGCATTAAGATTGTCGGCCAATTTGCTGACGAACTGGCTCTCGATTGGAAGTTGCTGATTCATCAAACTCAGATAGTACTGCAGCTCGGAGTGGTTTGTGATAATAATGCCTTCGCCAAAGGTATCGAATTGCGGACGTCCAGCTCGACCAAGCATTTGCAGGACATCCTGAGACGACAGCTCGCACCATCGACCTTTCTCCGGGTTGTAGATCTGCGTTCCCTTGATGATGACCGTGTGCGCAGGAAGGTTGACACCCCAGGCAAGTGTTGCTGTACAAACCAAGACCTGGAGATGACCGTCTGCGAAGAGATCCTCAACAAGTGTACGATCGGTTCTAGTCATTCCAGCATGGTGGATACCAAAGCCGAAGGGCAGGAGGTCAGCAAGGAGGGGATCGTTGCAGTTTTCCACTTCGGTCTGGAGAATCTCGCGGGATGCCGAGTCGGGCTTGACAAACTGGGTGATGGTCTCCTTCTCGATAGCCATGTCTCGAATGAATCTCGCGGTCTTTCCTGTCTCCTTGCGGGAGTGAACGAAAACGAGCGTCTGATTTTTGCCGGCTTGATCCAAAACCTTTTCGTAACAGACTTCATTCATGACCTGAAGTAAGACTGTCAGCAGATATCACGGTCAGTTGGGCGGGACGACTAACTTGGTAACGCCTGATGGCCTTCTTCTCCGTCACACCGATAAACTCCTGCTGAAGCGCGCAAGGTCGATAACTTGCATCGAAGTAGAATAGACCTTTCTTGGGATCAACTCGCAGGAAAGTGGCGACGTCTTGATAGTTGGGGAGTGTGGCACTCAAGCCGACCAATCGAACGTAATCCCCTGTCTGTTCCATCCTTCGTACGGTACGTGCCAGAATCGACTCTACAACGGGTCCACGTTCGTCGTGAAGCAAGTGGATCTCATCCACGATGATGAGGCGGACGAGGTTGGTGTACGAGGTATCAGTGGACTTGCGAGTGATGACATCCCACTTCTCAGGTGTAGTTACGATGATTTGGGTTTCGGAAATGGCCTGCTTCGTCAACTGGTTGTCACCAGTCAATTCGGAGACTTTGACACCGAACTGCTCGAGACGCTTCTGGAAGCTGCCGACTTGCTCCTGCACGAGAGCCTTCATCGGAGCCACGTAGACGATCTTGAAGGCATCGAGGTCGAACTTGCCGGTATCGGGATCTCGGACTTTCTCCAGCTCGTGGAGCATCGTTAGCATGGCGACGTTAGTCTATCACAAGAGAACACAAAATCAGAGGCAAAGTCCTAAGCAAATCCCCATAAATGACGTACCTTTCCGGCACCAGTAGGAGCGCAGAGCAAGAGTGGTTCATCTGTACCGAAAGCGATTGGATAGAGTCGGCTCTGGACGCGATTGAGACTCTTGGTGTTAGGAAAGACGGGCTGAGCCCATAAGGGGAGGTCTGTGATTGGGACGTTCTCGCCAGGTACGGCTGGCTTCGACTTGGGTGCTGGCACATGAATCTCCTCGTAGCCCTTCTTCGAACGCTTGAATGACCCTTCGGGAAGTTTGCATTTCTTGTTCGACATAAGGTGGCCACCTTGTTGGAAGATCATCGCCTCGAGGTCCACCGGTTTCCTGGGCGCAAGTTTCGAAGATCCAGGCGCGAGCGTCCCGGTTTTAGGCAATTCCTGCACTTTGGGATCAACGTCCATCGAGTCTCCTGCAGTAGGCTTCGTTCGGTCGCCTCGCAACGCCTTCAAGATCCAGCCAACCCCACGCTCTCTCATGGCGACTTCGACGCTCATCCTCTCGTTCTCATCCGCACGAGCAAGCTTTGTGCACCACACAATCAGGTCACGATGCTTTGTGAGAGTCTTGACAATCTCGAAGTGCTCGTAGTCGAACAGATCCATGAGAGAATTTTCCACATCACGGAGATTGGCCTCGGAGGAAAGAATGGAAAGGGCGTCACTGGTTTTGGAGGTAGCTGTGACGGGGTCGGTGTATGCAGTGGAGATCAGACGTTGAAGCCAGAATCCATCGATGTCGTGAGGGGAGAGTTCGTCGGTTGATTTGGTTTTCTTGGAAGGGCCTGCAGTTCCAATCACTAATCCCTCGTCGTCTTGATCTTCGCCCTCTGCGTCTGCTTGTTCTGCTCCGGGTTCGGCACCTTCTTCTTCATCGTCACTTTCGTCCCGAATCTCGAATCCTCCATCTTCTTCCTCCTCCTCTTCCTCTTCATCCTCAAAAACTACCGCCACACCGAGTTCATCGTCGATCTCAGCATCCTTCCT
>WSTY01000050.1:0-44693 GCA_019633465.1 Tulasnella sp. 417
CCTGTACTTTTATTGTAGTCATAGACATGGATAGAAACGCCTGCATGTATCTGAAAATTACAAGCGTGCCTTACATTCGTACCTGAATGGGCCATTCAGCGAGGCTCTCAGCCGCGTTTTCGGTGCTGTCCCTCGTCGACTCTATGTTTCAGTGTCCGACCTCCCAACAACAACCGTATCGAGACATCAGCGAGTTGGAACTCCCGACTCGCTTTTCAATGAGCATAGGGCCGGGCAGATGGAGGCGAGGCCGACGATAAAGTACCTGTTAGTGGAGACAATTTAACTTCGAGGCTTCATATTCAGTAGGCAACGCGCTCCACTGAGAGGGAAGACAGCATACGATTTATTTCTCGGACTCTGGGGTCATAGTGCAGACATACATCGACGCTGGTGCCCAGAGTCGAAGCTTTGGTGCCTGGGCAGGATAGATTCAGCCCAAGTCTGGAAGGTGTTCAATTGCTGCAAGGTAAACAGCGAGAAGTTCAATAGATGTTAGTCGCGTCGTACCAACCGAGTGAGTGTCTACAATTGGATGATCTTCGCCAGCTCTTTTGTTTGGATTAATGCAACATTCCCGATGGAACTGGTCGCTACGTCTCCGGTCAGACGATTTATTGGGGTTTGTAGAATGTCATTTTTCTTCCCAGCTTACCTTCGTAGAACGAGGTTGGTCTACACTCTGGCGATTGGCCCAGATCAGACTTCTTATGCCTAGATGCAACGGCATCGCAAGATGCCAAGAAATACAAGTTGATTACTAGTCAATGAGGTAATGCTAATGTGATAAACTTGGGATACAAGGGTGTCAAGACATAACAATACTGGTAGCAAGGATGCGATGGAGGTCTGCAAACAATGGGAAAAGTGAACAAGACTTGGTACAAGATGGTGTTGAAAGCGAATGCACGATGGAGGATCTCGACAAACGACAAGAGACCTCGCCTTTGGATCTCATGGGATTTGCGGCGGATGGAACGGTGGATGCTGTAAACGATCATGACTCTCCAGGTTCCTGTAAGGGAGTCTTCTTTGAATAGCATGCGCTATGCGTAGGGTATTCCAGAACAACTTACGTTGGTCTGAGAAGGAGAGGGGGCGGTGTCGTAGAACACAGTCCATACCCCAAATGCACTTGCCAGTTCTTGGACTGGAGCATCTGCATTCGAAAGCGAAGTATCCCCGTGATGATGAGCTTCCCCAACAGGATCAGAATTTTTGTTTGAGCCACTGGAACCTGCAGGGTCCGCCGAATTTGGCGACAGTAGTGTACCTAGGATAGCTTGGTCTACGTCTGTTGCTTCAGCTGGAGGGTGGGGCGGGGTACTAGTTCCTGGCTGGACGGGGTTTTCAGGGACTGGGCCAGGTTGCTCTATTGGCGCAGCGGGTGGGGTGGTTTGGATGGAAGGGTTCTGAGCAGCAAAATCAGTATATGATCGGCAGGAGCCTATCCGTGCACGTACCGAGTGATTAGAAGGTCGAGACGATAGACAAAGAGGACGAGCCAGCTGCTCGCCCATGATATGCTGGGCCGCCGCGGCATGATCTACATTCCGAGAGCGGTATGCGTTTGCCCAAGGTTTTTTATACTCCTCCGTTGTACAGAACTTACTCGACGAGTTCCCAGTAGTGTTCACCTGAAAATTTTCGATCAGAATAGCGACAGAGTTCAGGGTATAGGCTCTTACTTTAGTGTCTTCGGTCTCGGTCGGCCCAGTGTCGGAAATTTGGTCCTCAGGATTCTGTGGCGGGATCTGGGGGCGGAGTCAGCATGTTACCGAGGCGAGGCGTTAAGGGTCTCCACCCACATCTGGATTAGGATCAATATGGTTGGTTCCCGTGGTTGAGACATCAAAGTTCGGGATAAAAGGCTAGAGAGAATGATGCTTAAGCAACTACGAGGATCAAAATCGAGATTGTACACACCGTTGGCCCTTCGTCATCTGGAACGATGGGTCCTTCGCCGAAAGTCTCCCCAGCCTTTCCCGTAGATCAAGCAACTATAGAGCAAGAAACTCGGGCGGATAAGAAGGCTCACGGAAATATAATTATCTGGGCTCACATCCCTTCTCTGTAATGACGGGGGAGACTCCACATCGACCATTATCTGGGAAAGGATTCGTCAGCGTAATGTGTGGTCATGCTAAGAAGGACCTGACTTCATCTCGACTGTCAAGTGTCGGAGGCAGATTGCTTGATGTTTGCTCATTCGGTGGCAAGCTGACTCCTGGATGAATGGCTACTGCCGGTTCGGTGGGTGTTGCGCCAGGTGGAGAGGGTCCGGTTGGGGCCTATCCAATGCTTGTTAACAGTCATCAACTTATGTTATAAGAAGGCAGACCTCGACTACAGGAGATGGTACGTCTGGAAGAGCTTTGTTCTTCTCCTTCGTGCTCAGTTTATCACCATCTTTCTTCTTCGGCAATTGTTTGATTTTTCCCCCTCTCTGAGAAGTCGGAAGCTTTCGTTGGTCGTCCGTTGGCCGCGTGGTATTTGAACCTTCGGGATGAGCTTCTTTTCTGCAAACCAAGGAGCCCGATGATTCCTCATTTTTCTCGCTACTAGAATTAGCGCCATCATGTTTCCTCTCGCTTGTGCTTTGCGAAAGCTATGCGGTAGTTAATCGACCTGACAGCTTTTCCGAATGGTAGAGACGGACCTTCGGATCAGGCTTTTTATCATCCCATTCCTTTTGGTAGAAAACGTTTCAGACCCCCCCCAGATAGAAGCAGTTTAATCTCCCTCACCGTGTCCATAGGGGAGGGCTGTCTTGTCTTTACGGACCCCGTCGATCCACCAACTCGTGCACCATCCAGAGCAGGATCGAAGACATGCGAGAGTGCCTGCGACTTGATAATGAAGTTAGCGAAGGGAGGATGATAATGAGTTCCTAACTCTACGCACTTCCAATACCATCATTTCGCTGTCGCCTAGACCATCTGGGTCGATATGTTTCTGCCGCAATTGAGCAATTATTCCGTCGGGACTGGGGCTCCATATATACCGAAGCCATCAAACTCACAGCGTCTTGATCGGTTGTATCTGTGCTTTTGTCACCCTTGCCCTTAGCTTTCGTATCCTGGAGAAGGCAATTACAACCAGAAGCGAGGACAAAAAGAGACGACAAACCTTTCGTTTCGTCTTTGATTTGGTTGCTTTCGAGCTGGATGGAGGTGGTTGGGCACTGGACTCTGGTACTTGGTTTGAAGGGCCCGCTTCGGGTTGAGTGGGCGGCGCCGCAGAACGATTTGACTTGGAAACTCGGTCAGCCAGCTCTTCTCCGACTCAGAACAATTTAAGAAAGAGAACAGGCGCACTGGTGATCGATCAGCTGCAGAAGCTCCCGTTCCGTCTCCTAAAGTCTGTGTATCCGATGCCTCGACTCGGCTGGCACTAACGATTATTGCAGTATGATTTTTAAGCGGACTCTGTGAGTTCTCGTTAGCTTGAATGGAGCAATAAAGCTTTAAATCCGACTGTGGACAAACCTTTTGGATCGACGAAGCGGTTGGAAGCCCCGCCACTCGGAGCCGACGAGGAATGATGCCAAGACCAGCGGCAGTCAGTAGTTCTGGAGAGACCGTCGACAAGACCCCGCAAGATCTCTCGAGAGTGCTAAGAAGTAAGGAGTAATAGGTTTCTGGTCTACTGTACTGCTGATGAGAAGCCCCTTCAGCGATCGAGGGATCATCGTGAGTGCCTGGTGAACCTCGTGTCAAGGATAGGGTTCAACGAACCTGGTCGATCGCAGTACCTAGACTTGCTTGTTGAGGGGGTTCCCCCGAACGGGTAATTTGGATGCCGGCTTCTGCCAGAATTTCATCAGGCACATTGATGAAAGATCCTCGCCATCCCCGAAGAAGACCCAGGATCTCTGCTGGATGACCACTGGCGCTTCCGGAGCAGGTAGACTGGGTTGAGATTCCGCTGGCCGCTGACGCCCTCTCCGTAAGAATATCTCTAATGATCTGGAGCTGTGCTATCGAGAGGCCTTGCTGGCTTGAGGACGAGGTCGCGGATGAACTAGCGACGGAGTGGCTCCCCGACGCGCCGGCGGTAAATGAAAAAGGCTGCTGGGATCCGTCGGCAGCGGGAACATCGTCGGTTTGAACGGAAGCTGTAGCTTTGGTGCTACTGAGGGTGCCTTCTTTTTGCATTCCTGATCGCGGACTAGTCGATCCAGTCGTCAATGAACGCCCGCCCAACTCTTCACGCCGCGGATCGGCGAATCCGACTCTGGGTCTATAGGGATCGGAATGTGGGGCAGGAGATCTTTCCCTCAATCTGTTAGCGTTTTGACCGGATCGAGGCTGGACAGGAGGGGGTATAGATCCTTGGGCCAATCGTGGTGTGGTTGTGTTCGGTCTGGGGAGGGGACATCCTCCATCTTGGGTCGACGCTTCCTCTTCTGTTGAAGTGAAAGTAGTACCGCTAGACAGACTTAGCCCTGTGTAGGGAAGAGCTATCCGATTCGCTGTTGGTCTCTCTCCGAATTTATGGCTATCTTGTGGCAACGGTCCGAATGCGGATCCTTCAATTTCGCGGGCTGGGGCTGGTTCGTTTCGTGAAGACCGGTCAAGACGCCGCGATAAGGGTGAAGATGAATCTTCGGTTTCGTAGCCCGGTCGTTTGTACTTCGGTGCGGGACGGTCCGAATCTCCAGTCGATGGTGTCGTCCATTTCCGTTTCTCGGCTCCAGATTGGGCGGGGGTTATCGGGCCGTTGGTTCCCGGGACCTGATTGTGACGAAAGAGTTCGGCGGTGAGAAATGTGTATCACCCATCAAAATAATCAGGCTTACCTCGTCGCCATTCCTCCCCTCTCCACATCTGAATCCTGAATCCTCGCTGATACGTTCGCTGTCTAATAAAGGAGCAGAACGCTGCCCGCTCCCAGCAGGACCTGGATCGGATGCTCCGGGTGACCAAGCACTACGACCGTCGTCTTGATCTGGACCGGTTTCAGAGCCGCGGAAAGAAGCGGCGTTGAATCGATATCCATCCCCTCGCGCCATGGATGGTGGTCGATTCACTGCGCTCCATTTTGATTCTCCAACTTGGTCAGGGTCGACATTCGAATCGTCCTCCCAACGGCCCTCAGTGCGAATACCCTATACACGTTATTCGTCAATACTCAACCGGAGAAAGCTTTATTACAGCGCAAATTATACCTGATGAATTCGGGATCCACCGTTGGTGGTTGAAGGTGTATCTGCTTCAGCTTGAATCTTTGCCCGGGTACCACTATCTTTGGAAATGGATTCTAGAAGTTCTTGCGAGAAGCCATTTTCTCTTGTTTCGCTGTTGGCAAGCTGGAATGCATACGAGCGATCGCGCCGGACGGCCTCGCCATCTGATCCTTCCCCGACATCACTCGCTCCGTTTCGTTCTTCTTCGACGTGGATGGCCTTTTCTTTCCCTTTTCGGCTGACCGTTCTTTGTGGCGTGTCGCTCAGATCCTGAGGTATGCTGGCTGGGACTAGTAACGCGCGACGACGTGGCCGAGTAGAAGTTGGGGGAGTCTCATGAACTTGGGTCACCTCGACCGCCTCAGTTTCCGCCTCGTTTACAGCGGCGGAAGTTTCAGCCTTTCTCTGTTTAGTTGCATATTAGCAGCTTAAACACGGCTAGAAACGTGTCGCCAACCCAACCCACCTTACGGAAAGCCGTAACCTGGTCTCCGATCGCTTCGACCTCCTTATGACAGTCCCTATCCTGATTCCTCGCGGGGACTGGGGCATGTGAAGAGTTAGAACTCGTCACACCTTTGCGATGTTCAGGCAAAGAGGTAGATTGCTGAACAACGTCGCGGAGGTTGTCGTCAAAGCTATGAAAGACAATGCCTGTACAAGGGATATTGCCGTTTGCGTGAGATTCCTTAATCTGGTTGAGAAGGGAGTATGCATTATGGGTTAGAGTACGCTTCGAAGAGGAAGAAGGCCAACGAACCTCAGAGGGCATTACACGGTATTGATGATCGTCGTTTGTCAAAGGAGGCAAGACGACATCACTCCATGAATACTTTCCGTGAAGGCTCCTCCCGTTGTCTGTTTGCGAAATTGTGAACAGGATGAAGGGAGGTGGGTTGGCCTGGGGACTCCTCTCGTCAAAAACGCCCACTCCGGCAACGTAGCCGTATTTCCGATCCTTTGAGAGTCGGATAACGTGGTGACCAAAATATTCCGCCGTATTCTTTCCTAGTATCTATTAATATACTCCAATCAGTCCCTTGCCTCGCGGACCCATTAGGCGGGGAAGAAGGAAAAAAAGTATACCGTCGTCATTGCGTCAATGAAGTAGGCATTTGCAAGTGCGTCAGAAGGAGATCGACCTCCCTCGGCTGACGTATGAAGGCGGATGAGTTTCTCATTCTGAGCAGTTGACAGATTTGTGAGGGGTTCGGGTACGTCCCCTGGGCGGAGATGGGTAGGAAGGGCGTCCCGGATGAGGTTCAAGCGATCATCCTCGTCACCTTTAGCAAACAGCCGATTTCAAACTAGCTCGGTAACCCCCAAATGTAATTTGAAAATCTACTAAGCCTCCCCCATATCCTTTCACGGGAAACGCCTCTACAGGCTCCTCGATTGGGGTCAATGGGTAAAGCCGGAAATTCTGTCATCCGCCCCATGCGAGTCTCATGAACCCTCGTCAGAATTGCCATTGTAATCAATCTACTAGACTGGGTGTAATTTTGTACTGTACTCCCATCAACCGTGCATTCAGGGTCATGAAATAAAACAGCTCGAAGCGCGTTAGTGGGTCGAGTCCCCGCCTTTCGACTGTGTGGCACATGCGATTCAAGCATTCTCGTCCGATGCGACTAGGCTCAAAGAAAGAAATGAAAAAAGAATTTTGGGCGAGGAATAGTCACTCATATGTTGAGTCTCGTGTTGAGTAGGATGGTTGAGGCTCCCCATTGCATGGGCCGCCGAGAATCGAGCCGTTTCCCAGCGGCCGAATACAGGAGCAAACTCAAACAAACAGTCGAGTTCAAATATTACGAAAGCAAAATATTGAGCGAGCGATATGAATAAACAGAGTAAGAACTTTCCCATCGGGTTGCATTTAAGATTTGTCAGAAAGCCATATGGGAGACGAATCGTGGTCCTCAATGAAGGACATAAACTGATATTGTCATTGCACGTAAACTCTGTGTGTCACCGAACCGCTGTCAATATCTTTGATTGCATTTGGGTCCGGATTTGACCACGTTTCTAGCTTTCCTCTGAGCATTTCTCATCATGTGGCACTTGTACTCCAATGACTCAGTCCCCATCATGCCTCGTGAGACCAGCTCCCATTGCCTTGGTTTATATTGGGACCGTGGTTTAAAATGATAACGGAACCAACTTGACAGCCAAATAAATGGATGAAAGTGACGCTCAAGCGGCGGTAGGGGAGAAAAACAAATCAACGATGTAGCGTTACCCCTGTAGTCAGTGAATGAATTTGGCATTGAAAATGCTGCTCGTACCTCCACTCGGGGGGGGGGGGGGAGTGGAATGGGTCTTTGAGCTCCGTCGTCCATAATGGGAGCTTTCAATTCAGAGGCTCTGGACTAGTGGCACTCAACATTAGATGGGAAACTTCCATTGTTTGAAAAATGGGAGGTGGTGCATCCACAACCCCAAACCCCCAACCAGTAATGGCCAACCGCAGGATGCGGCCCGTTTTCAGGGCCTCCGACGGCTCATCGTGGCCTTTAGGATAGCCCTGATGTGATCTGCAGTGACACCTCCAACAGCTCATCAGCCCGGGAGCCTGTCACTCCGCGAGATCAACGAAAGAGAGCGCGAGACGTGCAGTTATTTGGAATAGGTGCAGAACCTCAAGCCGGAGGAGCTCGGACAGTTCAGGACCGAAGTGAAGAGGGATATCGAGCTGGGAGTTGGCGGGTTGTTGCCCCCACCACGTATTACGCATTCCATTACCTCCACCTCTACCGCTACCTGCGCTCACGTCCCGTAGCACGCTTCAGCGTCAGGTCGATGGTGTCTGTACAATCCATCACCCATGAAAACATCTTTTACATCCCACCTGAACTCGAGAGTGAACGCCACCGCCCCCCTCCCACTCGGATTTGTCATCATCGAACCATGCGCACCCCCAACACCTGAAGGTCCTTTAAACATGGCTGCTCGCGCCGTCATTTCATCTTCGTTCAGTAGCGTACCGGTAGTCAAGAGTGGAGTGCTTTTCATCCCAATGACCAGGTCGATCGCCCAATTCATTCAAGTTAGAATCGCCGAAGAGTGCATCGGAGACAGCTGTCAATCGCTCGCCTTCGTAAGTGCTACGGACTGGTAAAACCTCTAGCATTGCTATAATGTTATCGCATCTACGCGACCTCCACCCCTGATAGCTAGTTCTCGACCTTTTCCTAAACTAATATATTACCATTTCCTTGTTTCGATTCTCGCGAACTGCTATGTAAATGTTTCGGAATTGTTAGTCGCGAAGAATATGTTTAATTCCCTTTTTGGGCCGGCCCTGATTTGGGAAACCGGCCCGACGTCTATTTTCTGATCCCCTTCGCCGGACCCGCGGAGCTAAGCCTCCTAAGCTCGGCGAACCGACGAAAGGACCCCCTTAAGTAAGACGTTACGCGAGGATTCGGCCTGCGGCCGTTCCCTTACCAATTCGGCAATTAAGCGCCGCAGCGCGTGCCTGCGCCGTCGGCGTGCCCCCGAGCCCTCCCTCGCTTAACGATCGTTCCATTATGTAGTAGATTGTTCTAGAAGATTCTACTGTAGATAATAAATACGCAATAGCGATAAGATAACGAAATATCTTATCTTATCTGACACCCCACTTAACCCAAACGCCCCTCGTGCGCATATCCACCGTTAGTTCTCCGGGATAAAGAACAATACCGTTAGTTCTTCGGGATAAAGAACATTACCGTTAGTTCTACGGGATAAAGAACAATTACCGTCAGTTTCCGGGATAAGAAACGCCCGCGCGTTTAGCGCCACTCGCTTTCGCCGTCGCGAAAGCCTTTGATTTCCTTATTTGGAAATCACTCAAGAGCGTACTACACTTCGAAAGCGTACCACGAACGCACCCGAACAGTACTCTTATCGCGTTCTAATATGAACGCGAAGAGCTCTTACTACCGCGTCCGAGATGCGCACCGGCGCTCTGCCCTAATCCGGTAATCCCGAACTAGCTCGCCTCGTGCCCGCGACACTCGCGCTCCCCTCCCCATCCCTTCCCCTTTTCCTTACCTAGCTCGCTCCATATTGTAGTACGAACAATAGAATAGTATTATTCTATATACACTACTACTTAATACGATCCGCATTTGTTTCCTAATTAAGTACCCTTCTAATCGTATTCCCGCGCGGCGACTTCCCGCTCCCACGGTCACGCCGCCGCCTCCAGCAACCGGCTCGCAACATATAAAGATTTGAATAATCCAGAGTTCAATATATCACTTGCGGGACCACTGCTAACAATATCTCAGATGTGACCTTGACTGACAAGCACAGTCACGGATCGTTGGTCATCTTAGTCTTCAAATCTATTCCGTTGCGTTTCGCTGTTTATTTCCCATCCTGTAGCGAGAAGCAAACTTTCATACTCCGTGTTATCCACTGACAGACTGGGAACCTATCATTCTGATTGCTCGTGCGTTGTCACTGGTCAATTCCCATGAGAAAGGCCCGTGAAACGATGGGAAAAAAACGCGGCGTGTCTCACTGTCAAGGGGTCACTCAAATATTGTAAACAGGTAAATATCCGGTGACACCATACTAGTTTGAACGTGAATAAATTTTACATCTCGCTCTACGTTGAGAAGCCGCCACCGAGTAGCGGGCTTCTAAAATGGGAAAGATTTAGCCGATGTGTGTGAATGGAGAAGATTAGATAGCACGTTAATGGGAAATATCTGGGCGATGTGCTAATGGGAAAGACTGAGGCAAACACTTATCTTTTATATGATGGGAGCTGGGTATGCGGAAATCGAAAGTATGGTGAAGCTGGGATGAGAGACTTAGCACTGTATACTAATCCGTTCTCCCAGGCCTAGTTGATTGACTTCCCATGGTACGGAGAGGTTCATTTAATGAGAAAGTGGCCCATTCCCATTGCAGGAGGGTTGGAGGTCAGTTCCCAGTTGCCGATAGGAAGATAGACAAGGATGAGGATTCGAAGGAGTATATATATCAGGGGAAAAGATAAAGTACTCCTATCTAGAGGCGAGGCAGAGAATCACAGCCTGAAACAGAGAGCGATTAGGACATGATGGTGCTCCCGTTCGGCAGAAAAACGTACTAAAGCTACTTAAGGTTTCCCGCCAGACTTTCGATTGTTCTTTCCTGCCGTGGAAGTCGTGGATCTAGATGTTGTCTTCTTTGTGGCTCTTGCCGCCCTTGGCGTAGCTGGGGTATTCCCGGACGTAGACTTCGATCCGCTGCGGGTGTTTCGGCTTACGGCCTTAGTCTGCGTGACGTCTGCTTTGGCGGAGGGGTTAATGGGAGTGGGTACCGGTACATTGCTGCCAGTTGCTGAGGTTGAAATACGGGGGCTTGATCGTGTTGGGGGTCCAGCAGGCAGGCGAGGACCACGAGGTGGGCCTAGAGGGTGGTAGGATCAGGTCTCACTCCTCAATTAAGACAACGGATGACATACCACGAGGCTTAGAAGCAGGGATATTGAGCTCTTGCTCGCTATCCTGTATATCCGCACTTACTGACGCCTGAGGTATTGCCGTGTTCGCTGAGGGGAGCAATGGAACGTTCTCAAACCCCTGCATGGCCGCCTTTGGACTCGGATGCTGAACGTTAATCTGGTTTTCCAACCCTGTGATAGGTTCTCCATCTGTATCATCAAATTCAGCTGTGGGAGGTCCGGGCTGCCCTCCATGGGCGTTCTCTCCATGGGCGCGTTCCACGTGGGCACCCTCCACACGGGCGAGCTGACTCTGAGCGGGAGCTTCCTCATTTAGAGAGTCATTCCTAATTTTAGGGGCCGGCTGGACTGCTTCGTTTGAATTCACGGACTTTGCGTGCGCATCCGACTGACTGTTGCATTCGGGTTCCTCGCTCTGGGTATCGCCGTGGAATGAGCCCCCATGCATCCCCGACTTGCCCGGATGTATTAGCGGGTCTGAAGCTTGGACATCAGGGCCGGGCCTTATGCGAGAGGGCGGGACAAAGGACGCTCGGGCGCTTCCATCATCCTCTGAACTGTCCGACGAGGAGGAGTTCCCTATGACGCGGTTGTGGTGTTCTGAAGCTGGCTGCATGGGTATGTTGGCGAGAGGATATGAGTTGGAAGAGAGACGAGACGAGTTCGAAGAGAGACGAGATGAGTTCAAAGAGAGACGAGATGAGTTCAAAGAAGCTGAAGGAGACTTCGAGGTGCGAGGCGATCGATGAAGTGCACTGGAAGGAGGTGGTGTCCCATGATTGAGGGAGTTGGCGGCTTCATCCTCTGAACTATGACTCTGCTCATTTGATTTCTCTCCAGGATGGGAATCTTCATCGGGTGAGCTAAAGCTCTCCGTTGAAGAGTGCGACGAAGTTGGTGAGGATGGGGAGCGGGAGCATGCCGGTGATGTTGGGGGTTCCCTCTCTAGTGCGGCCAAAGCAGTCACCTCTTCAATCAAATCGCCCAACCGTATATCGTAATCCGACGCAGGAAGGTTGCATTGCGCTCTGAACAATTCCCGTCTTGAGCGATCCAAAAGCAAATTTTTGAGCCGATCGGCGGTTTCATATTCTTCGTAAGAATCGATGAAGTCGTCATCAAAGCCGGGCGGTGTAGGTTCCTCCGGGTACTTCTGCCAGAGGCCCTCGAAGTATTCGTTGTGGCGACCGGTAGCGATCTCTTCGAGGGGAATGAACGGAGGGAGGGGTTGTTCGCGTACAAAGCAGTTCGGGTGCATCCGCGGGTCGATGGGACCACGTTCAAGAAGGAGATCAAGGTCGAAAGATGGAAGAGGTGAATCGGACCCATCAGGGCCAAGGAGAATGGTGCGGCTGTCGGGACTTGTAAGCACGAGATTTGAAGGAATTGGTCCCTTTTGCCGGACCATTACTTGACGCATTTCACCCTCGTGAACAACCCGGAGGACGTCACCCGCGATCCAGGACGACCGTTCTGTCTTTTTACGAGGTCGCTTGTATGAAGCCCGCCGCTCCGAGGGCTCCGGCACCGCTTGATCTGGCTCTTCAGCCCCAATTTGATCCGTCGAAGGACCTGTGAGAGTTGATAGCTTTGTGGCTCCAGGGTGCTGTTCTGTCGAGGTGGAAGGGATTGTGGAGGGGGGAGCTAAAGTCTGAGAGCCAGCGTTACCCTGCTCCGAGCCTCGAGGTGACGACGCGGAAACGTTCTTGGAAGAATGGCCAGGGGGGACAGGGGGGGTGGTTTCGATGAGGGTTGGAGGTGGAGGACGGTTTACTTTACAGAAATCAGCTAGTGGGCTTCGTGGGGATAGATGTGATCAACTCACAGTGCAGCGTTTCGTAATTCAACGACCTTGCAAGGTCATCGATCCGACTCCTCAGCCTATCGATTGCCTGAAGCCAGCGCTCATCATCGGTCTTTCGAGTCGCTCCTGTATGAACGGCAGCGATGGAGCCGATAATGGTGAATTGTTCAAAGACCGAGCGACGTCGAAATAACTCTCCATCCTGCTTAAGAGACGTGTGCAAGGACATAATTTCGGCCTCGAGCTTGCTTGTCCTCATAAAAGAAAGCCACCGGAGACTTGCCGAGTCAAGGTTGAAGAAAGGAAGGTTTACATCTTGCTTGCCGGATGGGTTGACTTGGGTGGCCCAGTTTGAACCCAGGACTTGACAAAGATCGAGCTGAAAGCCGGATGCACTTAGCTATAACGCCCCATTGTAAAATAATAGAGAGTCTTACCTTGTTTATTGGCCGGGAGAGAGACGCCAGGTACCTCAACCACGCACTTCCAATGACAGCAAGGGCGTTGGCGATTGTTGAAGATGGGGTTGGAGCCGGCAAGGTTGAAACGATTTCGGTTACTGTAGAGCCGCAGTAACGAATAATGAGAGCCATAATGGCCAGTTCGATCGTGCGGCGATGAGAGAGTTTGAAGCGTTCCATGATGTCAGGGTAGTCATCTGCTGGCACACATGAAATGAAATCGAGCAGCCTCGCGCAGGCCAGGAAAATCGGGGTCCAGGACGAAAAAACGGGGAGCATTTTTGGACCAGTCTCAGCCATGTTTAAGCCTTCAAGGTAATCTACTGTGTCCTCGACATGCTTTATGATGCTCTCGAGGACTTCCTTGGTTCCCTGTCCATCAGTTGAGCAGGCGCTGGTGAACTGAAGAAACGTTGGGACGGGACGGGTTGCAGAGGTAAGCTCTTGACAAAAGGAAAGGACCTTGGGGGTACGACCATCGATACACCAGGGCAGGGACTAGCGAGGGCGAGAGGCATTGGCTGTTAGCGCTAGAGTGGTGTCAGAAATTCGACCCCGACCACTCACTGACGACGTCTGAGCGGGAGGGAATGTGCAGTCAAGCTCAGCACAACGCTGAATAAGCTCGCAAAGAGTGGGTAATTTTGACAGCCCGGCCAGATTTTGGCCGTCCTCCCGAAGACTGAGGTTGCCAATATGCTTCGAACCGCTTGAAGGAATCAATTTCCCCTAAAATAAATGGGAGAAATAAGAATGGGTGTACGTGTAGATGCATAATTAAGAGCCTACCACTTTTGCATTGTTTGGCCGAAATCGATAGAGCGCGCGGGATAACTCGCTCGTAGCGTTCAGGCGACCGTTGGATGAATTTTGCGGCAATTGGACGGGATCCTCTACCTGTGACAGGAGGGTGGCAGTGTTTGATAGACGATTATTTGACTCCAAAGGTCGTTCAGCGGGATCGACAGCCTTGCCTTTGTCCTTGCCCTTAGATGATTGGGAGTGGCTTGCATCGAAAGCCGACTGCGCATCCGTAGGTTTCGAGAGACGACCGGTCTTGAGCAGAACTGGCATTTGTTGGCGTAACTCAACCTCAGGGGCATCGGAATTTTCACTTTCACTTTCACTTTCCGTCTCCTCTTCGTCTTCGCTGTCTTTGGTGTCATCGGGGCTTGGCGTGTCGCTCTCTGTCGACATCTCCCTCTCGTCGTCCGACGTTGCTGGTGAGGGCGGTTGTTTGGACTTCTTGGATAAGGAAGAACGCTTGGCTGGCTGGGCGCTCTTCTTGGCTGGCTGGGTGCTCTTCTTGGCGGCCTGCGTCTTAAATGTCTTTTCTGGGACAGTTGGGGTACCTTGAGATCCGCCGATGAGGATGGTTGACGGAATATAACCTCCGGCAGCGAGACTGGGTTTCCAACAAAAGCGCTTGGCATCAGGAACGTCCGAGTCGAAAAGATTGTGATAATAAGCGTGGAGGTGGGGAGGGGGCATGTGGGTGGGATTCCCGGGCCATGCGAGGTCGGCATGATGGCCTTCAGGGATCTCCTGCAGAGCCATGGTTCCATCGTCGTTGAACGAGCAGAACATAGTGCACACAGGTATGCGCTCGCGCTCGACGAAATCAAGCGGTCTTTGCGCTAGGCTGTTGAAATCCACCTTCGGCTTGCTAAAAGTTTTTTCTACATCCAAGTTTGTTTGTCAATGCATGAGAGTGGAGAAGCGAACGCAAAAACGTACTGTATGCGTCTGCTAGTCCTCGCTGTAGGTTAGCTTTGAACATGGACTTCTCCTTGCTGTTAACCACCCAGTTTTCCGGCTCAGGTGTCCACGGAATCTCGATCACCGTCGCCGCAGGAACCTCAGGAGCAGGAGCTCCGACCTCTTGAGCTTCAGCTTCCACAAACGTAGGCATCGACAACGATTGGATGCTCGTTTCGCCTCGTTTCCCTATAAGTGAGATGTTCAACAAAGTGGTAGAATACATTTGTTATTGAGATGACTTACACCCATAGTAATCTTCCACATATCCCCTCCACCTTGGCAGTATCGTCAGCTCACCGAACTGATCTGGTCCGTTCCAGAAGTCATGGATGTCAGCCGGGGCATTCACATTGCACAGGTCGCTTATTTAGAAATTCCCAAGTCAGTATAAAACCTATATTCGATCGATTTACAGAGCCTTACTGATAAACCAGGAGCTTCGTGGGATCATTGTAGTCTGGGGCTCCAACCAATACCAGCACGGGCGCTCCCGTCAGCTTGGAAAAGCGAGACAAGACAAGATTCACGAATGGGAGGCCTCGAGCCAAGCCAGCCATTTCGTCGACCGGCTTCTCATCAGCGTTAGCCTGAGCATTCCAGAACGCCTTTGCGGTTTCTCCGAGCTTCTCGAATTCCCTCTTCCGGAACTCCTGCTCAATTTCAAGTCGATGGTCCCTCCACCTCTTACTTGACATCGTTCTCTGCTGACGCTCCATCTCTGCCTGCCAGTCTTTTACAAACGTGCTGGCAGAAGGCACCTCGTCACCATCTGCATCCGACTCATCGGAGTCACTGCCCCCCTTGGCAATTTCGGCCTTTGCCCAAAGGTCATGAGCGCGCTGGCGGGTTCCACCTTCCACGAGGTACTTGACGACTTCCTTATCGATAAACTCGAGCTTCCCAGGAATCTTCAGCGTTCGGGCAATTTGGTAATAAGCAGTTGAAATACGGTTCCGGATCTTGCCATGGTAATCTAGCTCCATTTCAACGTCCTTGAGCTTGAGGAAGTCGGGGTGGAGGTCTCTAAAGACCTTGAAGAGGTCCCGAATCGTTGACTGGAGGTACTGGATTCGATCGCCCCGTTGAGTACGATTATGGTAGTTCCACAGGATGGGAACAAGCCACATGTGAACTTCACGATCGAAATGACCCCGTGCGGTCCCTTTGAATGCCTCTTGGAACACAAGAGGGCAGTTTTTGAACGCTCTCTCATGCTCGGCAGTACGAGTCGCAACCTCTTGAGTCGACATTCCTACATGCGATGTTAATATAATAAAGGGCCTACACCAATTTGTAAATTGCATACCTTCGTAACGAGCCGCTCGCGCATCTGGCAATAACTTGCCGCATGGAACCTTGAAGGGCTCCGTTCGCTGAGGATAGTAAATCGTAGCAACTACGGAGCGACGTTGAATGCGTGTCTAGTAAATTAGAGCGAAATTCACGTACACAGCTTCTCAGTTCTACTTCCGACAGGTACACCAGGGCCATACGTGTCGTGGGCATGAACAGCGCTAGCCGAGTCTGCCAAGGAATGTAGTCTCAGTTCTGTGTGGAATAACAATCGAAACGCCACTCAAAGAGCTTACCTCCAATATTGTTATTATTGGTGGTCGAGGAACTATCGACCTCCATCTGCTGCGGGCGGTGGGTGGTGATTGAAGTTGACCCGCGAGGTTCTCCGCCAGAAGGCGGTTCTGCCGATTGAACAGGACGCGAACGTCCATCAGTTGTTGTTGGAATTTCTTGATCGAGTGTGCTATGATCTATAGATAATATATAAGTGTCAGGAGAGGCCTCTTGTAGTCAAACATCACGCCGAGAGGAGGGCACGTACCTCTAGCGTTCTGGGCGCTGTTCTCTTTGGCACGTTTCGATTTCTTCTTGCTCTTATTGCCTTCATCGGTCTTGTCCTTTCTATTCCTGGCTGTAGGGGGCAGTCAACATGGGGAAAAGTCAGCGCTATTTTTTGGGTGCACCTGCACTGGTTGGGCCAAACTGAGATGCCACCCTGGCTCACCTTGCAGTTCGTCCATCTCTTTCGCCATGCTTGTATTAGAGCCTATAATGTTGAGAGAATAACATGATTAGTGGACGGAATCGATGGAAGGGAGGTTAAAACGAAAGGGAAGTGATTCGAACCTTGCCCGCCTGCATCTGGAACCGCGTTGGCCCTGCCAGCCTTTTGCAGACGCCTGAGTCGCTTCCTTTGCCGTCGAGCTTCTTCATCTGAAGTGTTTTGATGCGATTCGGTGACCCTTTGGGCATTCGCAGGTGAGGGGCTTAGTCGCTTTCTTTTTTTGGGAGCGCTCTTGCCAGAAGGGGACGTAGGTGAGAGCGCCATGAGGGATGGGGGATGGGAATGGGGAATGGGGAACGAGGAATGCGATAGGAAGTGGTTTTCCGTTAATGCTGGTTTGAAATTTTAAGGAGGAAGTGGTATCGGTGTGTGGATGGGAGGGGGTTGGGGTGCCGATGGGGGCACGGTCAACAAGCAGGCCAAACGCAACGGTGCGTCGGCGCTACGGACATATGCGGAGTAAAGGGAACTCAGCACATTTCTTTGAGCTTGAAGCAATAGTATAGCAGATTGCGGCGAAGGAAGGGCGGAATATAGTATATGAGAGAAGCACCATATAGAATGTACATTCTTGAAAAGGAAATTACAGGACGCAAAATGGGGTGGATCGATCCTTTCCTCATAACTATTTAGTGAAGGCTCGAGATTCCTGCTCTAGAACTTGAACTTTGAGTCGTCGGTAGGAGGGCCCTTGCATCACAGTAGCCTCAAATAACTGCGACGACGCCCGAGGCGTTATTAGACGAACACCCTTAGAGTGGGTTGGTTTGGGTCAAATTATAGACTGCATTGATAGTAAAGGAAAGCACACCTGTGCGACCTTCCGAATATCTTCTGCCACCCCTGGTCGCATCAACAGCTCAGCATTGTGAACCACATGAAGGCCTGAGCCAACCGACTCTTCCTGCTCGGGGCACTATGAGCAAAGGTTTTCAGTGAAGGTTAATAGTCCCTGTTAGTAGCGTTGCTGGGGGCTTACCTTCACTATGAAGAAGTCGACAAACTCCAATTTCGTACCACGAAGCTGTTCCCAGCTTAGGTTGAGAAAAGCCCTGACCCGTTGAGGTATCTGTGTAAGTGACTTGTTCTTTATCAGCCGGCTCGAGCTTAGGACCAGAATCGTGAAACGGGTACGATCTGGTCTTGAATCTCCGTGCAGGACGTCGTGCAATCTCGGTCCAACGAAGTCCTGGGAGACTGCCTCGACTAAATTGGTCACAGCCACTAAGATCCATTGATATGAATGCTGGAATGGGATTAGGAGGGTAGAAGACTGCCATATCCGATGCGAAGGGTATGCCGCAATTGCCTCGAGGGCAGGCACAATGCCTTCATCCGGAGAAACTGCTGGATCGGCATTCGATGTAGACGCTAGAAGCGACCGACCAAATGAAGTCGGAAATATTAGTCGATTTGACATCAAAGTGCGATTGTGCTCGTAGGCAACCGCATGCGCTTGACTTGCTCCAGGCAATGAGGCTCGTCAGGGTCAACGGCTCATGGGGGGTGGGGCCGGACTCACGCAAGAAGGACGTCGATGATTGATGGACTCACGTCACGTCCGCTTCTGAGTTTCTCGAATTCAAAGGTGTAGACTGTGTGGTCGATATTGAGGTAGCCTCGATAAGTTAAGAAACTAATCCACCAAAACACGTCAGCCATAGGGTATATGTTTCTTTTCTCACGTACGGTGATCCTGGGTTTGAGGAAGATGTGAGGTTTTGTTCATCCAAAGGGCGTTGCACGCTTACGCTCCCCTCTTTAGGCGTGGTATATTTCGTATGATGAGGTCGATGCGGGGTTACAGGGTGCGACGAGTGCATTTCAGTCTCGGACTCAGAGTCGGAATGAAGAGGGTTATCACTGGAATAGTTTACAATCGATGAAGCCGCTGGGGTTCCGGGATTTAGATCACTGTAAGACATAATGAGAGCTTCACGATAGATGGCCTTCAGATGGTGGGCTTGGTGATGATCTCGATTTACGTGGCTGTTGTGCTGACGTAAGATTCTCGATATGGTTGGGCTCTTCATCTCCTGCTCCCATCCTTGCACTGGGTGCCCGTTCATTTGAGCCTTGTACAAAATGCAGCCTCGCAACGCGGACCATTTGACAGACAACCACCCCTCCCCTCCCGTTTCCTCTCAAGTATGCGCTCTCCACCCCCCTTCAGTCCGCAATCGCCCACCCCGCGTCGCTCCCAGCCAGCTCCTAGTTCGTCCCCAACCTCAACTCGTAGCATCTCTCAGAGCCTTTCTGCTCTGTCTCTCGCATCGTTTGCAGCTCCAAGGGCCCCCATACGAATCGATCCTCTTCCACCGAACCAGGACCATAGTGGCGCAACCTGGCTTGAGCATCACACCCCTTTCCCTGTCAGCGGTACCGCCGACGGAGTGGTAGCGGCTCTTGCTGCATTCCGTGCCGCTGAAGCGTATCCATCATGGGAGATGCTCGACAGTAGCGGCTCATCTGACCACGACCCCCGATACTACATTCGGGAGAAGACCCGCCGCCTGCATATGTACCTCCTCCTCACATCAGTGATCAGTAAGATGGTGGGTACGCTTTAGATTATCTTATTACAAAGTGGACTGACTCTCATAATTGCCTTCAGTGCGCCTACCTGGACTTGACCACTGGGGCTTCCATCTACCTCTTTGTGTGCCGACCGGAGCGTATGAACGGCCAGGGTCAACGATCAGTGAAGTTTCGGAATCGCCTCGGCGGTGAAGTCTCCATGCGTGCAGCCTATGATGCGGCTGGACGTGCTGCAGAGGCTTGGGCGGATCTTCAGGTTGCAGGATTCAGCCAACGTACTGGGCGCCTCGACATAGCCACTCGGAGCTTTCGAGATGCCTGTACAAGCGGCGGAATCCCAATTCATGCGACAGGGGATTTCCCCTTGCTCGCTCGCCTTGATGGTGGGGTCGCTCATGAGCTGATTGAAGCTACGTCGCGCCTTGACAGGACCTCCTTCGGGCTCACCCAAACTCAGCACCCCCTTTCACAGCTTCAGAGCATTGGAGAGCATTCCAAGGTCGCAGTTACTAGCCCCCATAACGAGAGATCGATAGAAGAGACGGACTGGGAATCCGCAACCGAGAGCGACGATGAAGATTCGGAATGGGTGGGACGGAGGGCAACAAGCAAGGATAAGGAGGCAATGTCCGCGGCAGGTTTAGATAGGTTTCAGTCGTTAAGAGTCCGCCTTATGCTTTGGGAAAGGCCTCCTAAGCAGTGGCAGGAGGCTCTGCGGCAAATCATTGGGGACGATAACGGGCTTATACTCCAACTGTTGACTGCACTCTTGTAATTAGGCTAGAGCTCCACTAGCTGCGAGAAATGACGCCAATCGTCCTCGTGTGGTTTGAGGATAAATTCTTTGGGCTCGACGGCTCGGTGGTACTCAAACTCGAGAATGCGGGAAAAAAGACGGCATTCGCTTTATCTTCTCAAATTGGTGGAAGTGTACCTTCACCTCGTCTTTTCTAACACATTCTCTACACATTCTCTACACATTCTCGCCGTCTTCTCATGGGCCTTTTGCGTAAATTCTCATATTCGAGGATGTGTTTTGTTATTTATTTACTTATAGACTACACACGTACCCGTAGCTCTACTGCTACCCAAGGCCACGATAGAACTCACCGTCTGAATCGTTGAACTTGAGAGCGCGTGCCATGAGCAGAATATAACGCTTGAGGTACGCCTTGATGGCCAAATGGTCAGCAGCGGCCGAAGCCTACGAATCCTAGCCTCACCTCACTACATAAGCGAAAGAAACCCGCGTCGATCGTAGCGGACTGTGCAGAAAAGAGCAAAAGAAGCGTGAGTAGATACTAGATGAAAGTGCAGGATAGGTAATGCAAGATAATACCATATCTTCCCCGTTCGTTCAAGCTTTGCTGCAGTTTCGAGCTTGTTAAGCGCGTCGCGGTCCAGATTGAAACTCTCGGTAGACAGCCAACGAGTCGCGTAAGGAACATACAAAACGCGGGAATATATCCAAGTCCCGAGTATCTTGAGGTCAAAATGGTGGAATATAGGATAGATGTCGCGAATACCGCGTCCTGGGCGATGGGCGATAATGCGATTAGTATGACGCAGAACCCAGGGCACTAGTCTAGCCGGCTTGAGTGTATCTTGCTACGCGTTCTGTATGGAGCCTAGTAGAGTACGCCATGGCTCGACACCAACATGGATCGGTTTTCAGCCGGGGATGGAGGCGAGAGATCAAGGTGAGGAATGGAGGAAGGGGGAGCAGTATGAAGGATTATCTCCGACACTCCGCCCGACCCGAAGTAAAGCAAAACAAATAAAATATGCCCAGTCTACAGCTGAGGTAATATATACATTTTAAACTCCTACGTATACTGGTCAACGATGATCAAAATATCGTATACACGCGCACGTGAACGCTCTACTTTCGAGAAGAAATAGAGAATTAATGCATCCCCTCTCGTGTCTTCTTGGAAAATCTGAGAAGATCAGGGGAAGACCACCTTTTCCATATTCCACTAGCCGAGAATTTCAGGGTAACACGCTGTGTCATGTGACAGGTACGAGTTGCGCGCTTCGGCTCATGTGACAGGCGTGTGTGGCGCGCCTCGGCTGACTAAGAGGTCCCAAACAAAAGTTGAGGCCTGTAAGCCCCCTTTCACCCTCGCACCCCCAAAAAACGGTACGCCTTTTGCTTTCTATGCTGCCTTTAGCCAGAGACTCGAATCCAGCCGCGCTCCGCCGGGCCAGCAAGGAATGAGAGGCTCTGGCCAGGCTTTCCGTCATGTCGCCGCTGACGAGCGATTTAGACTCCGTGAACGCGACGAGCCGCCACCCGCTCGACCCACCCCACCCCCACCCCCAACGAGCGGTATGTTCTCTAGCTTTCTTCGACGCCCAGGCCAGAGACTCCAAGCCAGCCGCGCTCCGCCGGGCCAGCAAGGCATGAGAGGCTCTGGCCAGGCTATCCGTCATGTCGCCGCTAACGAGCGATTTAGGCTCCGTGAACGCAACAAGCCGCCCCCCACTCGACCCACCCCACCCCCACCCCCAACGAGCGGTAGGTTCTCTAGCTTTCCTCGACGCCTAGGCCGGAGACTCAAAGCTAGCCGTGCCCCGCCGGGCCAGCGAGGCATGAGAGGCTCCGGCCAGGCCGTCGACCGTATGTTGAACTGGACTGACGAGGGACTTAAAGCCTACAAGCATGTCCGAGGTGGTGAGCCCTGCTTGGCTGGCGGAGACTCTTTTTCTATATACCCGCTTAACTTTTACGCTTATGCCAGGCGGTTTATCCGGCTCGACCGGGCTTGTCAGTAAAGGATCTCATCGAAACAGCGGAGCGCGAACTGGCAAGCCTCGGGTTCAAGGACATAGACGAAGCAGCAGATGCTGCGCTTACCCTTTCTGGCCTCAGAATCGAGTCTTGGGAGGCCGCTGAAGAGGCTTCAGAAGGTAAGGGCCCCCTCGCCGAGTCGTGACCCGAATCTAACCACGACGCCTCGATCCACCGGTAGGAGACAGCAAGACGAGAGACCGAGACACTCCAGGTACGCTTTATTTATCCACCAGTATACCCTTAATAGCGCCTAATTACTAGTCCTTACACGTCTTTAGGGGCCTTCGAAATGCCCGCCAATTTGCACGCGTCGGGCTGCCGTCAGGACGAGGAAGGTGAGGGAACGCAATCCGGCAACGTCAGGTTCTCTAAGCTAAAACGTGACATAGGGACATCAAACAGCTCGGAAGAATCAGGTCAGATTTCTACATCGGCAAAGCGAAAGCGGGCTCGTAAAGATAAGGGCCACGGGCAAAATTCAAAACGGCGGGCCCTCTACGCCAAAGCGATTGCCGTTGCAAGCTCAGCGAAGCCCGAAGGGCTACCCCACTCCAGCCAAGGCTATATCGGTTTAGAAGCGCTGGATGGGTCGGAGGCCGCCCCAGGTGATGGGCTGGCGACCAAGGGCCCGCTCCCGGCCTCGGCTCCCAAAGATGCCCATCCAGAGCTGGTCAACCTTCTCCGGGGAAATTATGCCCTTGTGCCATCGGACGGCAGGTATGTTCTACTTGGAGATTTGAGTGTGCTGGGAAGCTATATTAATATCTCAACTATTTCGATTCGATAGGCCCACCATTTTTACTGATGTTGAGGGGCGTATCATCAGTTGGAGAGTGGGCAGCGTAGGCGGAGAGTGCGGCGAAGCGCGAGATGAACGGCGAAACCAAAACCTGCTAACGGCTGTGGAGAAAATGGCGACCCAAGTCAAGTCAAAGAAGTCGGCCGGCGTTCCAAGAGGCGACCATCGATGGGCTCACTGGGGCTACTCATATGGAGGGGGCGAGACCGTAAGTTGTACAACCGCCAAGGCATCCTTCAAACTAACCGCGGAGCTCTAGAAACCTATGAACAAGCAACAAACTCGACTTGAACGCGACGCTTGGAACGAGTTTCTCTCGGAGCCCGAGTACATTGAGGCTACTAAGATTCTACATGGTGAGCTTTCATCCTCCCCTCGTGTTCCCTGCTGGGCTTAATTGTGGATTAGATAGCTGGCAAACGTGGGCTCCAGACGTTCTCCAAGATTATGAGGAGTGCCACCAAGCTATCATGCTGCACGATCCCTCCCTCGATCGCGTTTGCCCGGCTAAGACGGGAGTCGACCTCCCTTTTGCATCCCTGACCGCAAATCTAGGCCCTCAGACGGTCTGCGATAAACATCGCGACGTCAAAAATCGCGCTAATGGAGGCGTCTGTGTGGTCAAAACCCTTGGAAAATACGACTGGCAGTGGGGGGGGCACATCGTGCTGCACGAGCTTGGCCTCGTTGTTGAAATGAAGCCGGGCGACGCTCTATTCTTTCCGTCAGCCATCATTACTCACTCGACCATCCCGATCCTCGACGGCGAGACCCGGTATTCCCTTGTTTGGTACTCTGCGGGCGGTCTATTTCGTTGGAAGGATGCCGATTTTCAAACTCACGTTGACTGGAGGCAGGACTCACCGGAGGAATACAGAAGGCACCAGAAGGAGGGCGAGCTCCGATGGAATCAAGGCTGGAAGAAGTTTGCGACCCTCTCTCAACTGTCGGCCAGAGTTTCGAAGGCAGGGGTAGCAAGCTAGTGTTTCATAACGACCTGTCCATGTTTTTTTTTTTCGTCCACTATATATCTTACATTTAATTCTGATAACAAAGTCTTAATATACATCTTCTGCTTCATCTCCCATCACGCCCTCCTGAGCGGGTGGTGGTAGGTTTCCCATCGAAACCAGGGCCCGCTTTGACTGGTTCCAATGTGCATCCACACATGAGAACTGAATTTGCGCTTCAATTCGGAGTGCTTCGAAAATTGCGGCTTTTTTGAGAACGTAAGAGCGATATCCCGCCTGAACTTTCGTCGGGAGAGTGGAAGGGGCTTGCATAGCCTTGAATTCGCGAACCAAATGGTTGAATGTAGCCTCTATCCTCCGTGATTCCTCGTGAAGAAGAACGTGCTCTTCCCACCATCGGTCCCGAGATGATCGGGCGTGGATCCAAGTGAGTCTCAGAACTACAACCGTCAAATGCTGAATGAGATGGGAGTTTTCTCATTGACCCCGCAGGGAATACTGGCTCACCTTCGTGTTCCCATGATTCCACAGCCCTGCGCACATCGCCCGTTCCACTTCGTTCACCAATTACGCCGCCGCTTATTCTCCATATCCAAGGTAGATCGGCCGGATTTCCTGTGTACGTGTTGTTATCAATGAAACTTCGGAGGCTTTTCAAGTCACCTTCCTTCAGCTTCTGGAGGCCTTCACCTAAGTCCCCAGGACCAGTTCCGACTTTTAATTCTTCCAACGGGGCATAGTTTCGTCGATAGCCGGTTTCGTGGCGCTGGACAACGGCAGAAGCCCTGCTGATAGTCGCTTCAGCTCGGGTTGTTTTGACCTGACCACGAATATTTTCATCCTTTGCTTGAACCAGAAGGCTTCGGAGTCCGAGGGCATCACGTAGGCTGGAGAGATGATCATGGGCATTTCCAACTCGTAGTTTCCCCTCCTGCTCTGCCAACTTCAACATTCCATATTCTTTCCGCTGATCTTCGCTGAAACTTGATGGGAGATACAGATTCTGAGCTGTCGGTGCTTGAGAGCGATCCAAAGACACTTGGTGGAGGTGGGGAAAGAGAATTAGAAGGACTGAAAGGTGCTCGTCAATCCGCCTTCTGAGCGCGTCCACACTGCGGAGATGCTGAGCCCTTCGTTGGTCTGCACCTGAACTTCCTTCAACAATAAAATCCTCCATGTTTCGGGTCTTAAGCTGGTACCTAGGAAGGAGCATTAATTACGGTTTAATAAACGCTGCGGCTGTATGAGTTGTGCGTACTGAAGATCCTCAATTTCGAAGGCGTTGCTCAAAAATAGAGCCCCAGAGTGTCGTTGTCCGCTGGGTCCTTCTCGCATCTCTGTGTTTGTGTCAGCAGATGCATCGTCCTCCATTCTTTTCAACTCAAGGAGGACCTTTGCCTTCGTTGGAGCTGATCCCTTGTCGGCTCAGCCCTCTTCCTGGCAGCTACTTTGTGCCACCCACCTTTAGTTACACGAGCTCCGTATTGTTCATTTCCGCGTTTTTCGGCTTCAGAAACCATTTTTTGGAGTTGGGCAGGTCCTATTCCTTTCTCGATCTCTTTGAGGTCCGACTCCTTTGATTGGTATATTTTACAGGCCTCTGTGTACGCTCTCGAGACACGGTGACCTATTGGAACGCAGATCAGAACAAATGCAGAAATAATTAATGGAGATACAAACACTCTGTTGTCAGTTTCCTCCAGTTGTAATTATTGAATGCATCCGTCAATACATCTCTTCGATTGCCGTGTGTCATCTCTCGGGTTGAATATTGGTGGGCATTCATAATTGACCATATTGTTTCTACTCCTTCCCCGGCAGTGCGGCCAACCATTGGTGTATAGCGGAGATTGTTGCGCAGAACGCAATCCATAATATGGCCAAGAATATGCCACGAGGGTACTTTGATATCGAAATCGACTGGGAAGTCGTCCGCGGAAATGAGAACATCTCGAGGAAGAGATTGCCTTTGAGCCGCAGCTTCGTCCTCGCGCAGACCTTCAACCGACATAGTTACGCGCTCTTTGAAGTTAACACCGTACTTGCAGCCAATGTCGTACGTGTGTACATGTCGTTGATCTTTGTCTTGCTTCCGTATCACCGAAGCGAGTGCAACATCCGTATATGCAAAACTTTTGAATAATTGGAAACAGATGTCAGATATAAGGTAATAAATATGGCTATAAAATACTTACCGTTCTCCCTTATCCAAGTCAACTGTCCCATTAGGCATGATGACAAAATGACGCGCACAGCTCACCATCACCACGCCTTCGACCGATTTGCGGAACTTGTGTGCGGAGCGGCTTGGATCCCCAGCCTTAAAGCTATGACATTTACTTGCCGTACGCTAACAAAATGCCGTTTCGGAATTATATAAAATGTTGTGAATGGGAAATATCCTCACTCGTGCGTCGTCATCATGTTTTGCTTGTTTTGCGACTATGTAGTCGTCAAACTCCCCTTGATCAACCCAGAACCCACGGTTCCCAGTGAGAGGAGAGTCGGGTTTCCCTTTGTGATTTCGCTGGAGATGGAAATTGCCATCAACGGCCAACATACTCGCGTACTTTAGCCGCCTAGACATAGGATATTAGATCAGCATCCCGGAGGCATTCTAATCCGCTCACTTGAGTGGATCCATCTTCCAATCGTCAGGAATGTTGACTCCAGGTTTCGGGCATGTCGGACAGGGCACAGCTAATCCTCCCGGCGGAATACCATCTAGGTCCAGAGATGCTGCTCGTTTGACCTGGCGCAAGTATCTCCATTCGCGAATGACTCGCCGAAACTGACTGTATAGATCCTAATTTATTTCATTAAATGCTTTGTTAAACACTTCTATCATGGATCGTACTTACCGGCACCGTTTCAGGACGAACATTATTGGTCCGTCGGCGTACCATCTCATAGAAGTCCCAATGGGATGATGCTGAGCAGAAATTGTTCATCTGCGCGAATTCAAGAGACCGAAAAGTGAATGCAGTGCGAATGGTGTCCTGTGTTGCCGGAAAGAGTCGTAGCCGGAAGAACTGATGCGTAAGGGGCTCCGGTGTTCCTGTAACCTTGTTGATACATGTGCAATGATACACTCTATATGTAAAAATACCATTGATATCGAATATGCGGACCAGGGAGCTGTCGCGATGGTTTTGGAATTGGCATGGTGATCCGTCGTGCCCGCATTGTAGGCTCCCATTGACTTCCGCATCGGCGAGGCTGGCTCGACTAAAATGGGAAACGCCAGTCGATGGGTCACTGATGAGCTTTTCCGTTCGATGGAAGGGGTCGCCTGCTTTCCGCCCAAAATGGGAATCGCGCATGCAATTTCCGCACTGCAATCGACTACCGAAGCAGTCCAGGCAGCGGAAATATGCTGCAGCCCCAGCGGTTCCACATTGCTTGCATTTGACGGCGCCCATCGGAGGCGCTTCCTGCTCATAGAGTAAATGGAGGAACTCTTGAGAAAGCGACAGTGTTCCTGACGTTTCCTCTACGTCTCCTAATGACTGGCTCAAAGGTACTGGTGTCACGGGGCTCTAAATAATTGCATATCGAATCTACTTACCGTGTCCGGAGGTGCAGGTTCGTCCATCCCGAGAATATCCTCAAGTGTCGCGGTGGGACGGGGAGCTGGTGGTTGAATGTTTGGTCGGGGAGCTGGGCCGCTCTCAGCACGGGCTGGACTGGATGAGGACGAAGGAGCATATTGAATGGAAGGGCTATCGTTACGGTGTTCAATGGATGTAACTGCTGAGTTTCGAGCTGAAATTGTCTTCGAAAACGAGGATGATTGAGACACGTTGCTGATTTTCCATGGCATCTGGACAAAACGCGGTGTAGCTGAATATGACAGTCGACCAGTCAGCATGATCAAACAGTGCAGCTCATATAGGCATTGCTCACAGTTTTTTACCCGACATCTTGCCCAAACGTCGGAGGAAAAGGTGCGGAAGGTTTCGAGGGGCGAGCCCTAATGGGAAAGGGCGTTCTATTAGTTTCCCCTCCTGGCTTTCCCATCGTGGGTCTGATGGGAGCTTAAAGCGTCAATCTGAGAGCGCACGCCTGGCGCTACGCTCGCTGTAGTCTCGGGTATTGAATAGAACTCAGGATCTAAATTGAAACGTGATTCCCAAGAGAGACCGAGATAGCTCGCCTGTTAACCTTTCCCATTGGGCAACGGAGAAATCTGACAGTTTTCCGAAGTACGGTTTCTCCCTCTCAGTATTCAGAATGGGAAAAACGTATGTCATGCCGCTTTCTTACTATGATCCCGGGAACTGCGATATTTCCCATTGCTTCGGATGAAATCGCGATGATCCCCCTCCCACCCCCCATCATTCTATGTAACCAATTTCTCTTGTTTAGAGCAACGTGCAAGCTCTACTGGTGCTATCAGATATTATCATTTACAAGGGCTCCTTTCCACATCCGATCAACTATTCCGTGCATAATAAGTCTCGGCGGCATATTTTTCAAATCGCAAGATCGATATAAGTACTGGTTTCTTTCCCATCGGAAGATGGCAAGAAGCTCTTTTCTATCTGGCCCGTTAAATCCTTCAAGCTACGATTCTCCACGGGAAGGGCTGGAATAAAAGTGTGCGGGGTCAGGTTCTCGTGTATTCTGGCAGAATAAACCCCCATGCTATTCAGCGACGTGAAGCCGGTCGCAAATCTGGCTATATTCCCATCCCTCTCTGATGTTTGAATGGGAAATGATTGAACAGCACACATGACGTGGGGTGCCCGAATACTAGTAGTGGCAAAGATATAAATAACTCGACTAAACTATTGGGAATGATTCAGAGGTATGGGAAGTAGGGGCCGGGAGGGGTTCATTTAGATGACGATGGGAGCCACACGATCGGGTTCAATCAGTAGATGCCATTCCACACCCTACTTGAAATTACAATGGGATATACATGACGCATTTTAAATGGTATAAATTGTCATGGTGATCCTACGATACCATGATGAGAGCTATTGACGTCCACTCAATTCGCGGTCTTTCCACATAAAATGGGAACACGTCTCATGCACCCCGAGTTCCGATGAGAAGGAATATCTCACAGTACTCATTGCATCTTGTTGGGGGGCACATATGAGCTTTTCAAATCCCCTTTGGGCTTTGCCCAAGGTGTTTCAAATCGGGTGTTTACTAGGGCTCTCCTCGTAGGAAATCTGCAACAGAGGGAGTTTCAGAGAGATACGCAAAATGTGAGTGGATTTTGTGTACATTTTGCTTGCTTTTTGGAGTCGGGGATTGCTGTTGTGCTTCGCCCTCCATCCTTATAGAGGAAGGTGGTGGAAAGCAGGACGTCGTAAGTCTAAGGGTCGCCGTGGAATTGTCCGAGCCGTAAGCCACTAGCCGCAAGAAGCGCCCCTCCGCACTCCTAGCCTATGACAGATGAGGATATGAACGAGCATACTTCTAAATACTAAAATTGGAGCGAATGTACATGCACACAGTCGAGAGGCTAGAAGGTCTTGCCTTCCACCCCCATCGCAGATGACGAGATTCGAGACTGCAAATCTGCTCATGCCATAGCTCGGGTGAAAGGTGCACACATATGTATGTAGTAACTATTGAATGAACACAAAATTGTACATCATTCTTTAAAGCACTCGTCCGCCAAGTTCAGAAATCTCTGAGGCATTCGGGAGACTCTCACATTCATCAGATCATCTGCGTTACAACGTAGCTCCACAAAAAGCACCCTCGGATTATAGACAGCTTAGCTCACAGTCTGGTGACTTTCGAATTTCGCTGGGACAACCCGCACTTCGATTGCAGCTCATTGTTGTGCGCGATGTGTGCGTCTTGCACATTTGCCAAGAAAAAGGGAGGTAATCACGCGAAAGAGCTCTATGGTATAGTTTGCGGTAGGTAGCATCGATATAGTGGTCTTGTGGATTCGAACGTGTCCCATCTGGATTTCAAGCTCTGCGACCGAAGGAATCCGAACCACCCGTCTACGTGGGACCTTTTGGTGCCTGAAGCAGACAAACATCAAACACAGCACCTTTCCTCTTCTCTGGCCGCCTCTCCTCCTTCCCAAAGCGACCACCAGCTTCCAACTTGCTACCGATTCCCCCCTACTCGCCAAGAACCGCCAACCCACTCAAATGCAGCTGTAGCAAGATGCGCACCTAGATTTTGACAAAGAGAAGCCACTTCCTTTCTATCGCACTCTACCTCCCTTCGCTGACGGCCTTTTAGCACGCAGGCGCTTCCTCAATGAAGTTGACAAGACCAAGTTTCAAGCATTGTGACCCAACAACTACCTGCCCTAGTCTTGCAACTAGGGGGTAAGTCTTTGTTACCCTTACCCCTTTCAAACCCAACTGACGGTCTTCCGCCCACCCCCGGGTGCCGTTGGACAGATTAACGATACCATCAAACCGCGGATCATGCGCGAGGTTCTGGGGGGCGGCAGTGTGGCCGTCTCTGCAAATACCTGGGAGCACACATGCGGGCGCAACTTCTCGTATACTACTGGGGGTTTCCCCAGTTTTTACTTGGAGCACCGACGTCATAAAGTACCCAACCCGAAGCGCATGGGTTTGATGCTCGTCACCGTGCTCGTTAGCACGGCTTTCGTGGTTCAAGAGCTCTTGGTGACTCCGGTGAGTGTGCTCGATTCCGATTTCAGTCCGAACCGGGTAGTGACGTCATCTTGGTTTACACCAGGATCGTACACGACGGCCACTCATGATGCGTGGACGCGAGTCGACGCTATCACGAGGAGGATCCTGGCTGATGCGACCGGGAACGGAGCCAAAGCTCGCCAGCGGAGCCGAATCCCTCTTGCTGTACGTTTCACGACCTTTCAGGTGTACCTTGTACCTTAGTCCTGATCAGTTTTCGCTTTAGTTGCAAGTGGCGAACGCGAATTACTTATGGTGTTACTCGAGACTCGGTCTTGCGAATCCGCTGCCGTCCGCAAGTGGCTTTCGACAACCGAGCGTCTCAGAACACCAACACGACGAACGCGAGCCGAACTTCGGCCATGCCAAGCGTTTCGTCCGACGAGCAATTCTTTGCTCGTCTAATCATGGGACCCTTAAGTCGTAACGCGGACCTCCTCGTGGTGGGTCTCGGAAACATCTCTCTGCCTCTTGGGAAGCAGGAAGATGGCTAGACCGCGTACGCGTTTGTACATAGTTCGAGTCGAGACTAATCGACGGTGGTACTCTATCATATTGGCTTTATGATCAATACAGCATGTTCTATTACAAATATTCGGTGAACGGATGATTGACCTTTCCGGAATTCTCTCGCCCCAAGCCATTGTATCTATCGAAATCAATAATGGTGTAGGCCTACAATACAATTAGAACGACAGCCTCAAATATGCCTTCTCTATCTCGATCTGATCAGCACGTCATTCTCTCGATTCAATTCTTTCACTCTGCCTCCATTTGACGCCCCTCGAGAACCATGTTGATGAAATGTGCCCTTTATCCAGATCTTCAATAAGCAATGTTCGTGTATCTGAAAGGGTTTGACTCGTTGTGTTGACGGATGACTGTGGGCTCTAAGGGAGGGGCGGTTCAAGGTATGATTGCTAGAAGCTTTGAGTTGAGGAGTTGAAGTGAAGAGTCCGGAGTTGGGAAGGGCAGGAGCTAAGCCTATCCTCATTTACCGGTCAGGTGACAACGATCCTTCCCTTCTCGGTCGGCAGGAATACCAAAATTTAACATGGGGACTATTGGAGATGCAAATTTCTAAATCTATCTCGAGACAAATACATACATATCGTCTCCTCTTTCTTCGTGGCCGCGGTCCTTTTCCCGTTCAGGGAGCGGACTTCCGATCCACGGGAGAGAATCTCTTCTCCAAATCATCGCACCGGGACATCGATTATTCGAAGATTTTCGTACTCCGTGACAGATGATGTCTTCAGATTTATGGGTAGCGTGGACAAGGTGGTGTTGAACAGGGAGTTGTGTAGAAAACGAGCTCTGGACAATCGACATTCCCGCCGCCCCCTAATAACCTCTGACCATTCTTTCATCTCGACTAATCCACAACCAGGCCCATTCCTCTCTATTTCGCCTCTCAACTATCTCTAGGGCACGCAATGCAAGGAACCAAAGCCCAAACCAGAGGTACTCGTCTGTCGGAACCCGATGAAGGTACTTCTATCTGTACACAACAGCGAAGTGCCAGGTCCCATCTCGATCCTGAGCGAACGTTTCCATGGCCTACCGGGCACTATCCTCCCACAGAGCGACAGAATCCGAAGGCTAGAGAAATGGCGAATTGATCCATCCTCAGTCGAATTCCTTGAAGGCACACGCGAATTCCATGGTGGATGCGCGACGGTTTCGCATGCAGTTTTGGCTTCGACTGTTGGTGTTTGGGGTCACCAAATTGACGCGTCAAACAGGCACCTTTAGACCATCCCAAAGCCTAGAGCGACTGAGAATCTAATATTCTTATCTCTGACTTAGAGAGCTTGATAACAATGCTAGGAGGGTTGGGGTGGAAACGTGTACATGCGTTTGAGATGTTCGCTGCCGGCGGCTCAAGACCAGACCCCCCGCCGTCGACTCCATTCATGGCGACGGGAAAGCCTCGGTCTAATGGTCGTCCTTAGTCAAAAGGAGCAAAGGGTAATATGTCCACATGTGCCAACGGTTGAATCAGAAGCAACGAATGCGTCTAACTCCTGTTGGAAGGGGGGGCAACTGCAACAGGATGAGTATGCACGGGTCGCACTGAACTAACAACCGAGACCTCAACAATGCAGCGGTATCTTCTCGTTTTGGATAGAAGGCCGAAATGTGAGCGAAAGCTCTGGAAGATTCTCCTTGAGGAGGTTTGTGTTTTTTGGAGGGAGGGGAGGGGGCAATTCATGGTCAGGATCCTCAAACTGAAGCTGTCTTCGATTCGAAGAAAGGCCCCCACAACCCCCCCCCCCATCTCGGTACATGGCCGGCCGTTTCGACGGAAGTCGGGACCAATCAGCTGGCTGGCTAAAATGCCCAATGTGTCTGTGGAGAAGATCTTAAGAAGTCCAGAGACGTCTTCTCGGTGGAGATGGGAGCGGTGGGAGTGCGCTACAGACCGGAGCGAGTTCATCCAGCCTTAACACTGCAAGGGGGAGTGGCATCACAGAAGAGAAAGACAACCGATCAATCTTAGGCATGTTTGCCCCTCCGTCTATTTAGAGTTGATTTCAATCTTGCTTCTCCTGCCATCGTAAGGCTGAAGAGGAGCAAGAAAAAGGAGCGTCGAAATCGAAGGGTTACCGATCCACTTTTGAAATAAACCGTACCAGTCGTGTCGAATGCCTTCCAATGATTTTTGCAATGAGGTGCGAACTCTAGTGCTCGGCAGCTCTAGCGTTGTCAGGACCGTTCGGTACCATATTGTGCAGACGGGCCCCCGCGTTCTGGTTTGCCACCTGTCTGAGCCAAGGATCTGCTGGTGTGATAAACACGCGGACGAAGGGGAGCTTGCGGGCAGTTACTTTCCATAGTCCCTCTGATTCCCTTCTGATATAGGTTTTGACGGTGGCTCGCGAGAAAGTAGGGGGAGGCGTAGGACCTCTGGGGAGTTTAAGCTTTGCCTGGCAGCTCGTCTCTCCTTCGGAGTCCTTCCACCACTACCAACTCTTCCACCCTCCTCCTAATTCCAACCAACCTCCACTTGAGAGAATGACCGAGCAACTCAGGCATCAACATAATTAGCGAAGCACTTATATGTCGAGAAAGAGGAGCCGTTCCCTCCTATCTCAGTCGTTTTCCCTCACTGACAGGCCCTCGACTGGCAGGTATCTGTTGCCGCTAAAGGCAAACCAAAAGGACCAAGATCGAAATATTGCTGCAGTGTTAGCAAGAATGTGTCTTGGTGTTGCAGCCAAGGGTAAATTCTTTCGTTCGCGAGAGGTATGAGCCCGTGACTGAAGACCCCTCCTTCCACTTTCGTCTATTAGTTGGGTTTGACCGACGACACCATCGAACCGCGGATCATGCGTGAGGTTCTGGGGGACGGCAGTGCGGTCGTCTTCGCAAATACCTGGGAGCACAACGGCAGGCGCAACTTCAGGTATACTACTGTGGATTATCCCAGTCTTTGCCTGAAGCACCGATGTTATAAATTACCCACCCGAAACGCATGGGCTTGATGCTCGTCGTCGTGTCCGTTGGCACGACTTGATAGTTCAAGAGCTCTTGGTGACTCTGGTGAGTGGCTCGCTTCCGATTCCATTCCAGACCGGTGGTGACGTCACCTTGGTTTCGCGACAGGATCTTACATAATGGCCACTCGTGATGCGTGGACGCGAGTCCACGATAGCATGAGGAGGATCCAGGCTGATATGATTGGGGACGGAGCCAAAGCTCACCAGCGGAGCGGAATACCACTTGTTGTACGTTTCCACACCTTCAGCCTCTTCTCGTACCAGTCTTAATAAATTTCCTCTACAGTTGACAAGCGACAACGCGCATCCCTCTTGGTGTTACTTGAGCCTCAGTCTTGCGAGGCCACTGCCGTCCGCAAGTGGCTTTCGACAACCGAGGGTCTCAGAACGCCAACCCGACGAACGCGAGCCGAACTTCGGTCATGCCAAGCGTCTCGTCCGATGAGCAACTCGTTTGCTCGTCTAATCATTGGACCCTTAAGTCGTAACGCGGGCCTCCATGTGGTGGGTCCTGGAAACATCTCTCTGCCTCCCAAGAGGCAGGAAGATGGCTAGACCGCGTACGCGTTTGTATATAGTTCGAGTCGAGACTAAGCGATGGTGGTACTCTATCATATTGACTTTTTGATCAATACAACATGCTCTATTACAAATACTCGGTGAACGGATGATTGACCCTTCCGGAATTCTCTCGCCCCAAGAGGTTGTATCTATCGAAATCAATAATGGTTTAGAGCCTACAATACACTCAGAACGGCAGCCTCGAACATGCCTTCTCTATCTCGACCTGATCAGCACATCATTCTCTCGATCCGGGTTGGGAGCATTGGGATCAGGCTTCGCTATTCTTGCTCTTGTTTGGGGTTGCGTAAGACTTGGTCATGACCAGGGCCCAAGTGAGAGGAACGATAAGTCACTTTTTGTTTGTTCTTTGATTTAGCCGTGTCCAAGCCGCTCGACGGCTGGTTTTGGGGCTTATATGTGACGGGGGAAGGCAATGATGTACCCGGAAGATTGATTAATTAGCGGCCACCGCATCTCCAGACGTTTGACCGACATACCGAGGACTGCACTCTTGACTGGTTACTCGGCAGTTCAGATCCCTCCGTCGCGACTGCTGCATCTTTGGTTCCACGGTCCTCCCTTGAAGCTGAGTCGGGATTGGCCTGAGGGGGATTAGAAATAAGAATGTTAGGCGACACGACGGCCGAAAGTTTCCGCTCTGACCTTTGACGTCTCCGCCGATGAGGCAACGTTGTGCGATCCCTGCGGCCGGAGGAATTTTCAGCAATCAATCAGGATACAAGAGGCCGAAAACGAACGGCCGCCAGGGAAACCGCCAGTTTGGTGGGAGGTCCAAGTGTTCCTGTCGAAGACAACGAGGTCTTTCCCCAGATGTGAGAATTGATCCCCACACGAGGAAGTACGAATCTCACTAATGTATCTCTCAATAGAGCGAAGAAGTGTTCGAGGTTGGTCTGACAAAAGTACGAGGTGAGTAGTTAAGGGGCTTTACTATGTCATTGGGAGGGCTTACTGAGGTTGGAACGGCGTCCGATAGAGGACGAGCTGGGCCCTGTTCCTGAGTGCCTGAATGAGCGCACAACTTAGTTGTAGGATGGCCTCAAAGCTTACATCTTGGCACCTGGAGTTGGAACCGCTTTGTAATGCCGAAGAATTTGGCAGGCTCGCTGGACGCGGAAGACGTGGAATAACCTCTAAACCAACAGCGGAGAGGAGCTCTGGGGGCACCGACGACAGAGCCCCACAAGAGCTTTCGAGAAAGCTGAGAAGAAGTGAGTAATAATCTTCACTCCCACGAGCTTGCGGGCCTGGCGCTTCTTTGGTAGGCTAGGTAGCGTCGTGAGCATTGAGCAAAGTTTCCCGAGAGAGGAAGGTCGGACGAACCTGTTCAATTGCAATACCTTCATTTGACTGTTTGTCGGCGGTCCCTGGTCGAGTAATTTGTAGCCCAACTTGGGCCAGTAATTGAGCATCCAGATGAAGAAGTGCGGCCCGCCAGCCACGGAGCAGACCTAAGCCATCGGGAGCGGGGTCACCCGAAGTTATAACACGAGGTGAATCGATTGAATGGCTGACGAGTGTCGCATTGGGAGCTGGCTGAGGGATACCATTGCCCTGGGGCGATGCTAGACGGATTCTATTGTTGACAGGAGCGAGTGAAGAGAGGGATGGAAGATGATACTGGTTCAGTACAGCACTGGACGCTTGCTCGACTCTTGTTTCGTCAGAAAGGTCCCTTGGCGTTCGCAGTTTGCCGCTTCTCATGTTCGAGCCATCGCGGTCGGTTCGATTTCCCTGTGGTCAAAATTCCGTCAAGTTTAGTTTCTGCCTCGTCTACACCAGTGCGAGTCATACCTGATGGTTTACAGAACTTCCTGCGGCACATTCATCAACACGACTTCCGGCTGCGGCGTTGACCGGATCATCAAATTCGATCTCCGTCACTGGCTGTTCTTGAGGGGGACCGCTACGCTTCGCTTCATCCGGCGCATTTCCAGGGCTGTAGGATGTAACGGATCTGACTCGAAGCTTTGCGTCGATAAGGTCCTTGGCGATGCTGGCAACGCCCCTGGCGGCTCCCTCGGGCTCCTGGGCTCGGTCCTTCCCTTTGCGCCTCCGCAGAACGTCAGGAGTATTCTTTCGAGGGTCCTGACTAGGCACAGGAGCCAAAGTAGACGGTTCGGCCATGATAGATATCGAGGACGAAGATGTCGGGACACTATTTTTCTGGTCGAATCTTGCATCGCTAGAAGTCTCGGGCGGATCGTAAACAGCTTGCTTCTGCTTTATAACACCAGTCTTGCGCTTAATATTTAAATGATGAAGCATCAAGCCATCAACTTACGTGATGTATGACCTCGGCTTCCTCGATCGCTTCTCCAGTCCGCGGTCGACTATGGTCGGAGGAAGAATTTGTGCCTCGTCTAAGTACCACTGGGTCATTGGTATCAAGATCCGCATGATGCTTTGTAACATCTTCTGCTCGGTCCACCACGACTTTGGTCTTCAACGAGCCACCGATCTGGTTGTCGACCACCGCATCCTCAATGTCGCTGCCTGGTGCATCCTCCGAGGGAGAATGGAGTGGTACATTGGCTGTAGAAGCTGATGGGAAGAGGGAGGCTTGGGTTGATGAAGTGGACGGGTTTGGCCGCGAAGAAGTCACTTCCTGCACCGCGTTGCGGAGATGCTCATCAAAACTGTGAAAGGCAATCGCGGTACAGGGAACCTGTCCATTAGGGTAGCGCCCTTTTACCTATTGTGAAGAAGTTGATGAGTTACCTGTGAATGCTCGAAAAGGAACCGCGACGAACCGAATCTAGGATACCCCGGTATTGATGGTCTTCCGTAGTCAAAGGTGCTAAAGGAACGTCGATGTAGATGTATCTTCCGTGAAGTATCCGTGTATCTTCCGTTGATGGAAGAGTAAACAGTATGAAGGTCGATGGGTCATCCGTCGTTCGCTCCTTGGTGGAATCCGAGACGCCCGCGAGATAGCCATGTCTTGCATCTTTCGACAACCGGATGAACTGATGGCTGAAACACTCTATATCATCTTCCTTCAGAGCCTGGTTATTTACTCTCGTCAGGATTAACGGAACAGAAAGTTCTCGAGAAGAGGGTGGTACCTTCTTCATCTCATCGACGAAATACAGGTTCGCTAGTCCATCGGGCGGAGGTCTCCCGTCAGCTAGCTGATGAAATCGGGCGAGGCGGTCATTCGCCGGGGTTGAGAGGTTTCGTAGAGGCTCAGGGATGGCGTCTGGTTTGAGGTGAGGTGGGAGGGCGTCACGAACGGAATCGAACCGGGCCTCTTCTCTGAGAATCTGCAAGGGGGATACGGCATGAGATCAATGCAACGTCAGAGGAGCGGGTTGTAATTACATATCTCTTCTTCTTTAAGGTTGACGGCTGATTGGATGTTGACTCTTCTTCTGCCATGGTTGGTGTGTGGTTGGTCGAGGAGCGTCGTAAGCGAAATTTAGGGTCGCCGGGGTCCTTTCATATCAGCTCAGGGTCGGAGTCAAGCCACATCCCAAACCAGACAGCCCCGCGAGTGGATGAGGCAGACCCACAAGGAACGTGACTTTAGACACACACGAAAAGCGATTAAGCTAATTGAAAGCTTAAATCGAGCAGCCGGGTATCGAATGCTTGGCTAGTCTGGTATCTGTGTGAAAAGCTCTCTAGCTATCTGCGCGACGACGCCCAAGGGGGTCAAGGCCATCAAAAATGTTGCTTTATTAAAATCTCTGCTGTTATCCTTAGGGAGGGGGGGGGGGTAAAATTGAGGGCGCTTAACGATGACAGCGCTCTCGTCGAGTAACACACATCGTCCCCAAAGCACCTCTCCGTACAAATAGTTTGATCAAGCGCAAGTACTTGGATGCTTGAGAAATATATATATATATAAACACTGGTCCCACAGTGGTTCCCGTGGAAGAGCGTTCTCCTTCAAGTTTCAGTTCCATGGGGTATAGCTGGGGTGTAGGACCAACCGGGTGCCCGAGGCGTCGTCACCATCCCGGGAAGTGAGCCCCGCCAGGACAGACCAAAGCTCTCAAATTTCTTACGTCGAACGCGAGCCGAACTTCGGCCATGCCAAGCGTCTCGTCCAACGAACAATTCTTTGCTCGTCTAAACATGGGACCCTTAAGACGTAACGCGGACCTCCTCGTGGTGGGTCCTGGAAACCTTCCCTTGCATCTTTTGAAGCGGAGAAACGACTAATCCGCGTATACGAACCTATCGATATCTTGAACCGAACTACCTCTTTCGAAGCCTTGTGTCGAATTCGCGTAATGTACTATCCCAAATGAAAACGAAATTCTCTTTCGGAATGTTTGGCGACGAGATGGTCCCTTTCACCACCCCAGGAAGGAGTTGTCGTCTCGCGCGGCTGGCGACGAGGCCCTCTTCGATGTCCTAGTTCTCCGCTCGAGACGTTAGTATTTAAGGATGGATACTCGCAAGCAACATTCTCATATTTGAAGGATGAATCATGAGATCACAGATCGTCCTCTAGGTCCAGCGAGGATCTCTCTATACATCCTCGTCCCCGGCCTCAGCTGAAGTAGCTTCGACATGAAAAGTGGTCAAATGACGCCCTCCCTTGGTATCACATCCGTTCTTTGCATGAAGGCAGGTCCGTACTACGGATCCAGGTGCGAGCGCTGAGGGGGGGGGGCGCGGACTCTAGTTGCTCGAAGCGGCGCAGTTTCGACTCCAAGGTCGTAAGTTTTTCTACTAGACTCTCTACGTAATCGGTACAATGAACTGGAAAACAAGACCTTACATAGGGCGGGCTCGCAATGATGCCCCATTCTCCTATGACAATGAACCTCTACGTGGGCTGCGCGCACATTCCAGATCGTAATTTAGAGGCTCGGGAAACAGCATCCAGATGAAATATATGACGCCTCTGATGTACTAAACCTATCATCGACCTAGTCGAGGCGATGTCGCGGCTAGCTGAGATTTTGCTGACGAGACCGATGATTCGGGTAAGGTCATTTTGCTTTGGGGGTTTCTTGAGTTGATTCGTGGCGCGGGGTTGGGCATAGAAGGGGGGGATTGCCGCACATACAAAAAAGGCTCAGCAGATTCTGGAAGTTTGCAAGCGAGCGACTTGATAGTGTGATGGAAGATAAGAAGGTAGCGATGAAGAGAAACGGTCGTGGTTCGGGTTTGTTGCGGCATCGTATCGAGCTTGATAATAGGTAGAGCGGCGTCACTTTGAGTGAGAATGGCTAGTAGCCAGTAAGATGAAACTTCCCTTACTCTATGAAACATGTTGGTGATGGTGGATGGAGATTGAGGCAGACGTGTATCGGGCCCGCGGGGCTCGACACCCCTCAGCCAGGTGCGCGCCCGTTCATTTGAACCTGATTGAATGTGGAGAAGAGTCTCAGCGCGGCAAGGGACGCGGTGAATATCGTGATCGTCTTTGGTATGGCGTTCGTCGGATCTCTCGCGGCGGGAAGGATTCGAGAGGCTTTCGGAACCTGTGAATACGACTGACATTGACAGAGAAGAGACATCTGAATACCAAGCGAAGTGGACGTGGCGCGAGTGCCGGGCTGCTTGCTTTTCTTTTCGTGCGCTGGGGCCGCCCGCACAACGTCCCAGGGAGAAGAGAGGGATTTTTCACGACCGGAGACTCGGATAGAACGATTGTGCAGACCATGAATCGAGATCTTGAGTTCCTTAAAGGACGCAGACGCGAAGTGCCTTGTAGGGTGCGAGATCTTTGCGGGACGCGATATCCCCAAGCCGCTTGAAAAATCAAGCGCCGCAGACACGCCTGGAACGAAGAAGGGGTTGCAATCAGGGAACAGAAAATGCTGCAGCACAGGTACGCAAGAATCATCGACTAATACCAGGAGATCGTCACTAGACTCAGATATTAGAACACGCCAGGGCATACGTATGTACATTGCAATTGCCAGTTGGAATTGAAATTGTGCCTTGAGACCTTTGTGATAGCGCCCTTGTAGAGGGTCTGTGGAACCGATTACAAACGGGAGTGCCTTGAAGGGATAGATGAATGCTGAGTGCATGTTGGAGGAAAGGGGAAGCAGCGGTTGGAGCGCCCGGTTTGCGGCCGACAATCTTGTACGGTGGATCTGCTCCTAGGCTTTATCCTGTCAGGTAATACCCAAATATTTGGATGATGTAAGAAGATGCGTTAAGGGATATGATGAGTTTCGACGAATGGGCCTGACCGCCGGGAGGAAGATTGTCGAACGCGGCACAGCCTCAGCCTTAGCGCCCAACACCTCAAACACGAGGCATCGCGATTGACTCAATTGGATCCCCCGCTCCACCAACCCCTCAAAGCGCACAACCAACACAACAATTGCATTACCAACAACAAACAGCTTCTGTCATGAATACCCAATCTACCCGCAATACAGGGCATCGAAATACTGCCTTACCTACTTCTGCGGCACCTCAACCCCCCGGAATCTCTGAGCGGTTTGCGGACGCAAAAAGCGCCATTTTGGATCTCATCGAGGTAATACCATCAACTCGTCATCAGCCATTATCCTGCTGACTTGATCGTAGAACACGGCGTGGACCTCGAATTCATCGAAAGCTCAACAGAGTTTGCGACAAAGTGTCAACGGCTTGGAAGATATCCCGGATAATACCGCCCACATCCTAGCTGAAGAAATGGTAGCTATGGATGAATATATTGGGTAAGGAGGATCCTTTGGCCGTCTTCATCGCCTTCCTGAAGTATCTATCTGCGAAGCGCCTTGGAGCACGTCCGCGGAACGTTGGGAGAGGCCTCGGAGAAGTATGGGAGAAAGGATTCAAGGAAGCGCGTCAAGATCAAGCATGTACTAGGCCATTTGGACCGTAGTGGTGGGGCTCAAGTCTTGGAGGCTTGTCAGACTGAGATCGAGGCCGCTGTGAAACGCTTCGGGGTAAAGTCATCAAGATCATCCAGACAGGTAACCGAGTCCGCTAACTCACAACGCTCATAGGATCGCCATGTACCGCAACCTACCGGGAGTGAGGGTTTCGTTCCATTGTCCTTGAGCCCAACTGCTGACTCTCGTGCACGCGCCATGCAGCCTCCACTCAACCTGCTCCATCAGGCAGTCAAAATAACCCGGTCAAGGGTGACTCCCGCCTCAGCCAAACACTCACCATCGCGAAAGCAACTTTCACCGCATTAGAAGCGTTCTCAGGGCCTATTCCCCTCGCTGGTCAATACATTGGCGGCGTTGCCAAACTGGGGGTGGCTATTATAGATATGTGGAAGGTGAAACTTCCCCCACCCACCTGATTTCTTTTGTCGTTTAACACAAGGGTTACAGGGAATGGACAGTAATACAGATGCGGCTAAAAGCCTCGAGTCCAGGATCGCTGTCCTTGCTGACCATCTCAGGTACTTTGAGTCTCAACCTCGCGAGGACCAGAATGAAGAAACGGCCAAGAAAATCAAGAATTTGCAATTGTAGGGTTTCTTCTCCTTTCTTGGACTCCGAAAATCGTTCTAACCGTCGTTTCCAGGCATTTGAAATTGGTGGAAGGGGAGATCAAAGCGCTCGATTCGAACGGTGCTATCTCAAAAGCAATTTTTTCTCGCGATAATGCCGAGACCATAAAGGAATTTCAGGAGCGTGTTAAAGCGACGGCAAATGACATACACGTTCGTCGATCGTTTATCCAACGGTATTCCCGCTGACTAACCCGACGTTCTGGACAGCTGCTTGTAAGCTTTGACACGAAAGACCTTCTCAACAAACTCTGTATGTTTCACCTACTAATTAACGACCGCTTCACCTGACATTCCTACCTCCAGATGGCGTCGAAATGAACGCAGAACGGCGTGCCCTCCTCGATCGTCTGGGAGATGGCAGTTATGGGGCGCACGGCAATACAATTGAAGATGCCATCTGCCTGAAAGGCACGAGGCAAGGAATCCTTCAGCGCATTGATGAATGGATTGAAGCACCATCGTCTGAGCGGGTCTTGTGGATTTACGGGATGGCAGGTCGGGGCAAGTCTACCATTGCGGCGACCGTCGCTCACCGAAGGGCAGCCGAAAGCGCTTGGGCCATTTTCCACTTCCGCCGAGGTCAAACCACGTTGGAGAAACGCTTAGTATGTGCGCTGGTTAAGCAGATCGAGACCCGGGCGACTCCTGAAGTGAAACGTGCGATTCTTCAGGCCGTGCGGGAGAATGAGGACATTGCACAGGAGAGGCTAGACAAGCAATTCGAGGTCCTCCTAGTCGATCCCCTGAAGACCTATCCCGCTGATTCACCTCCAATTCTACTCATCGTCGACGCTCTTGATGAATGCGAGGATGCTGGCTACGCTACAAGGTTCATTGAGCTTATTCACAAGCATTCATCATTGCTCCCTCCCAACGTCCGATTTGTGCTTACTACTCGGCGCGAACCCCATCTTCTCGATGCGCTTGAGTTACAGAAATGGCGGAAGGAGAATGTTGACTCGATTGAGGAGGTGGAACGAGATGTGGAGCATTTTATACGATATCAGCTTTCAATGATCAGGGAGAGGAAGCAATCAGTGCTTCCCGCAGACTGGCCACCCTCGGAGTCTGTTCGGAAACTTGTCGTATTATCCGAGGGTCTTTTCCAATGGGCAAACACTGCTGCAATGTACATCAATGGTGGATCGCCGGACGATCGTTTAAATGAGCTGATTAATGACCCATCGGGCCTCCAGGGTCTAGATAAGCTATACCAGCGAATCCTGTCCGAGGCGTTTAAGAAGGCAGGGAAAGGCCAGCGGAACCTTCTTCATTGGGCGCTGAGCATCCTGGCTGGAGCCCCCCATCCTGTTTCGCTTGAAGTCATGGCTTACCTGTTAGGTGATCGCAAAGAAATGGGCAAGAGGAGCGGGCGAAAAGCATACAATTTCCTCCGGCATGAGGTTTTCCCCAATGTAAGGTCGCTACTTGATATTCCAATGAGCACAGCTGAGCCAATTCGACTCATGCACACCTCGATTCGAGACCTTCTCATTGATGCCGAGCGATGCGGCGAGGGTCTGTACTCTGTCAAACTGCCTGACATCCACTGGGAGCTAACGCGGGACTGTTTTCGGCTGATGAATCGGGATCTGAAGAAAAACATATGCAACCTGTCCGACTTGTCAAAGGCCAATTCACATCCTGATGTACAGGCTTGTGTGAATAGACGACTAGACTCAGGTCTGAAATACTGCTGCCAATCATGGATACTACATCTTCTAGCAGGGCGAACTTCAGAGCAGAATGCAAAAAACCCAGGAGTCACTGATAATGATCTGGAGGATTTCAGCAAAACAAAGTTGTTGAGCTGGCTTGAAGTACTGAGCCTCATTGGAAAGGTTGGAGAAGCACTGGCAATGGCAAAGCAGATGGAACAGCATATGACAGTAAGTTAACTGATACTGTGAGGTAAAAATTGGGCTAATTTGTTCGGCAAAGCTTCAGCAATCTGCAAGAAATCCAAATACTGTTGTCCCATCCTTGTGGAGGGATGCTAGCCGGTTGTTGACCGAATTCTTTGAACCAATCTCTTTTAGTTCTCTGCACATTTACACATCTGCACTACCATTCAGCCCAATTGATACTCAACTATGGAGGCATTATCATTCCAATAGGTTAGTGAAGGTGCTGCATGGCCAAGAGCAAAAAGAATGGTCTGCAAACCTATGGACCAGGGATGTTGGGAGTTTGGTGGTGGCAATGACTTTCTCCCAGGATGGCAAGATCATTGCAGTTGGACACAGCAATGCAACCATTTCTTTGTTGGATTCTGAGAAGGGGGAGCAGATTGGACAGCTCATGCAAGGTCACACCGATTTGGTCAGCTCTGTTGCCTTCTCTCCAGATGGCACAAGGCTTGCATCAGGGTCTTATGACAGGACAGTGTGTTTGTGGGATGTTGAGAAGGGGGAGCAGATTGGACAGCCCATGCAAGGTCACACTAATTTGGTCACCTCTGTTGCCTTCTCTCAAGATGGCACAAGGCTTGCATCAGGGTCTTATGACAGGACAGTGCGTTTGTGGGATGTTGAGAAGGGGGAGCAGATTGGACAGCTCATGCAAGGTCACACTGATTCAGTCAGCTCTGTTGCCTTCTCTCCAGATGGCACAAGGCTTGCATCAGGGTCTTATGACACGACAGTGCGTTTGTGGGA